>ML779178.1:442129-466987 GCA_009831015.1 Picea engelmannii | reverse complement strand
TGAAATAACTCTTATGTATTGTAATACTAGTGAAAATGTTGCTGATATTTTCACTAAGCCTCTTGGAAAGATTAAGTTTGAATTGTTTAGGGAGATGTTAGGTGTAGAAGTCAATCCATTCTCCATTAAGGGGGAGACTTGGACATAATGGAGAAAGCGCCAGTTGTAAGCACCAGTTATAAGCTTCAGTTGTGAGAGTCAGTTGTAGGCGTGTTAAGAGTCTAGTTGTCTTTGGTTTGCATGTAACTGACTCGGGAGAGTCTTTTCCTATATAAAGATGTAATATGTCTTCATTGAATAACAGAGAAGTGAGCGTAGCCTCACCATATTGTTTGCTTCTTATATTTTATCTGGGACTAGTTAATATGAATAGTTAAGACAAAGAAATTGGGATTAGTTACAATGAACAGACAAATAAATACAGTTTTTGGTAAAGAACCAATTACAACATGATTGTCTATCTATTGCTTTGTGTCGATCACTAGAATTAGAACCTGCTAACAATTTTATGAGACATTTGGCAAAGTGACATAAGAACAAAGACATAAAACCAATTTGTCTAATGAAATCCACAAGTGAACATGAGAAATGTTGTCTCTAAGCAAGACTACCTAAAACCAAAGATCTTTGAACTTGAGTAACTATGTGACAAGCTACTTAGGACTAGGTTTCTGTCTTGAATATAAAAGGGAATGAATATGAAAGAAATAGACCTTGATCTAAGGTGTAAAGTGTTAATGTTATTTTAACATATTGTTGGAGGTGATATTAATTACCTATGTAGCATACTAGAACAAAGACAACTTTGGTACCAAAGTTATCAATAATTGATCCAAAGTTGTCAATAATTGGTTCAATGATCAATATTTCAAAAATAGTGTATTCTAAAATTGGAATTTGTGAGTGAGTAACTCCATGCCTTTTAAGATTTAGGTGGGACTATGTAATATGTGAATTCTATGCTACATCGTTCACAATGACGTCATAATCAATTGAGAGCGAACATCATAATACAAAGTTAACTAGAGCCAAAATATATTAAATTAAATAAAGATTAGTGACTGATCACTCAATAGATCAATTGTGTTATGTAGTAAATGTTTTTTTAGATGCAAAAGTAAGTTAGAGATGAAGAAAACATGCCAATTGCCAAAGTAATTAATACAATGTTGATTACAAATGAAAAGAAAGATCTTTGTTGATAGCAACATTGGGAATCAAAAGAGTTATCAAATGTATAGAGAAAAATATTAACACATATTATTAGACTTTGTATCAACCTGAGATCAAAAGAAATTTCTTTTCAATTAATATGATGACCATCTAAAGTAGTTTTGATGTAAAATCTCTAAAACATGAATAATTCAAATAATTTCACTCATATTGTAATATTTCTCCTAAAAATAAGAAGTTGATATAAAGTGATAACATATCATTTTAAATCAAGACACAACATTAATTTTATAGAGATAATTCATACTTCAACAACTTGAAAAAGTAAGAAAAAATAAAGTATAATTTAGCACAACCTGTATTAAAGACAAAATAAAGATATTATTTAGTTGAAATATATTTGAGCATTTTGAAAATATTTTCCAACAATTTGCAAACATGAGATTCATTAAGTCTAAACTCCCAAGATTTTTGTCAGATAGCATAGCAACATGATAGTAAGAACTCCTAATTTGATGAGCAAGGACATGAAAGATGTAAAGCCTATGACAATGCTTAAGTATTTTTATAGACATCCAATGCTTTAATGGGCCCTCCTCCTTCAAGAGAGACATGAAAGATGTAAAGCCTATGACAATGCTTAAGTATTTTTATAGACATCCAATGCTTTAATGGGCCCTCCTCCTTCAAGAGAGGTCAACATTTGCCTCTTAGTATTCCGCCTTAGAGGCAAAACCCCAAGAACATGAAGTTGAGCTTTTTCTATTATTGCTCGTTAGTTAACAAATATTTAAAAATCGTGTATTTCATTTAAATTTGATTTATAGCCTAGAGTCAAGACTCAATAATACAAATCTCAAATTCTAATGGTATCAATATCGATATTCAACATTCACACTTCTATTTAAAATATGAACTTGCATCTCATGATGACATGCATTGATTACTATATCAATATTAAAAAGAAGAGAAATTGAAACAAGTAAATTCATTGCATCAAACAAGCATATATTTTCATTAGTATTTAAAATGAAGAACAATAAGGATGGAAACCATTACCACCAATGCAAACATATAAGATCCATACATACAAAATGAGAACTGTGAATTGGTGTTGCCTACCAACTTGGTTATCTAATCTACAAACGCCATAACTAGATTATTACGTAAAGTTTCACAAAACCCGCATCTCGAGCCAAGAGAGAACACATGAAGTAATAAACAAAGACTATCACCATCTAGAGTTGTAGGATACAAGTAATTAAAAAACTACAATTGTATGCCAAATAAAATACTTGGAGATAGTATTATATGGTGTTTCATTACAAATAAAGTCTCATTTATCAACATTAATATGAGCCTCACCATTTTGTTATGTTTGTGTCAGTAGTTCCTCAATCATTGCATATCTCCTTTCAACTATTTTTTTTATTTCCATTCCATCATGTACATGATGACCATGCCCATATGATGTTATTCACATCAATGGAGATGATTTATTTGTTTCCAACAACTCATTGTTTAGTTATATCACAAATATTTAGTTGTTTTCCCTTTGAGCACCATTGGTTCTTTGAGCACCTTGAGGCATTTAGCTAATGAAGTCAGAATAAAGTTTAAACCTTTTTCCACAAATGGAAGGCTAAAGTGACCGAAAGCCCAAATCTTGCAGCATTCATGTGTAAGCATATGCAATGTTCATGAACCCACCTCCCTTGGTCAACTAAGCACACTAATTCAATTTTCTTTTTCTTTTGTAGTTGGAATTCCCAACTAGAAACCAATTTGGTCTCTAATAGAAACAAAATATATTTCCTTTTTTTCCTCCAAAGAAAATCTCACTAGGGGACCCAAGAGATGTTTCCCCACATTCATGAATGACATCCCTAATAAACATGTCGGCATAAACTAATGCACCTCACCCAAGGGGATTTGAACTAGGTACTCGCTAGCATAGACCTAGACAAATGCTCAATGACATTGGCGAAAATAAGTTGAACTAACCCCTTGGGCTCAACAAAATAGTTTTCGTATGAAAATATATGAGGAATTAGCATTGCATAATAAGAATCACAAGGGAAACCCAATTGAAACTCATAGCATGGTTATGAACAAAAAAAACATTCATTCATCAATGTAATTAACCGATCATTGAAAAATAATGAACATAATTTATTTATGATGGAACCCAACCACTATTAATGTATCGATATGAAAAAATTTAGACATGTAAACATATATACTAAGTAATATCCAATATATAATTCATCTACATGCATGATTAACCAAGATTCCCATCCAAATACTCCAATTACAAAATTCACACATCAGTTAAATTCATGAAATCAATAAAAAAATGCAATTATAGACATTTCATATAGAGATAAAGGAAGATACTTATCTTTAATAGTCAATTTTTCTATCAAACCAATTGCTAAAGAGTCATTCAACACCCAACCATAGGAATCCATTGTTGATTTCCACCCCAAGCTAGGCTATGAAACCACTAGGGTGAAGAAAGACGTGAGGACTCTAATCACACTAAACCCAACCCATAGGATCATGAAGTAAAAAATAACCAAATACCTACCACTATAATTTTCAAGAGAAATCATTTAGGTATCTCACCCATCCAACAAGTAACCATGATCTACTACCCTTGAGATGATCCAGATTGTATTGAGAATGGAATGAGAGAAACAAATATTTCAAAGATAACACAGGATACAAACCTTTTAACATAATGCAAAAAACCCTAAGATAAAAAAAACCTAAAAAAAAAAATTCTCATCTCTAGGAGTTGAGGTAGTGAAAGGAATGGAAGCCTTAAGGAGACTACATGGTACATCACCAGGTTCATAACTTTTTCATACAAAATTCATTTTAGGATTTCTTTGGACTCTTCCAAATCTTATTCCAAGCTTTGCATGTTAGGTAGGCCTAGCCATTGTAGACCACTAGGTTTTTAAAATTTCCAAAATGCATGGGAAGGGCGGCCCTAATAAGGCATTGAAAGTTTAGTACAAAATGTTGTAAATTTGATAAGGTTTAGGACTATTTTTAAAGGATTGTAAACCTATATAGCCACCTAGATTGGTCATTCCCCCTTGGGATGGTAGGTTCCACATTGTGTTTCATTGCATCAAGTCCTTGCATCGGTTGAGGAAATTTCCTCCCAAAAAAAATTATTTAGATTGTTTGGACCCTAATGCAGTCCTTTCATGACAATATTAATTCAATACACCAACCTGTAATACTCAGTACACCAACCAGTACTTGGGCTAGAGGGGATGTACCCTCACTTATCCTAAAGTTATTGTTCTAGTATGTCACCCTAGAAAAAAAAATCCCATGAAGCTTTCATTGGATTTATTGCAGGGGCGAGATGGTGCATCATGTTGCCTCTATACTTTACTTAAATAAATAAATAAAAATATATTGAGTTATGGTTTTTGGGGGTGATAAAGAAGCAAAACAACAAGGGGATTGAATAGGTTTCAACCATAGGAATGATCTTTTGAACTATTAGCACCATGATACAGTTATGGTTAACAAATAACTTAGATAAAATGAACGAAAATATGTTGAGGAGGAGAATGAACTATTTTCCTAACACATATTCCTTAGACAAAAAAAAACAAATGGGCAAGGAAAACATAGATTCATTGGTTTATTCAACACCATGTGAGGAAAAAAATGTAAAAGTAAACAATAACAACTTTCTTGAGTACATTAGTTCACTAGTGGAAATGTGCCTTGGTCTTGATTATATAGTAAACCCCATAGTTCATTTGTGAAATAGTACCTCCAGTGTGGGGTACTATAAAATCTTAGGATTGAAACCACCATTCATTTATACAAAAGTGCACTAGGGGTTGGGACTATAAAATCATTGTGTTGGGCCTCCTTGAATCCCTTTATAATGTCTATTCCTCAAATAATGTTTACAATGAGAATAAGGATGAAAGAAGAAAAGTAGAAGGAGACTTTTACTTGTTGCTACAAAAATAGTGATATTGTAGGCTTCTTGCTTGTATTTCACCCTCATTTCTACTAACTTGAACCTCTTATCAACCTTCTTGAAATGAGAAAAATATTCTCTTATAGACTATTGAGAGAAAATTGAGCCCAAGATTAGGTCATAAATGTGGGTCATATATCTTGGTCGAGTGGAATACATACCAATTTGTAGCGCTTTTAATTACACCTTTCAACCCCCCAACAAACCTTCCTCTTGGAAAGTGAGTTATTTTCATTTTCCCAAGATTAGGTGGGAAGGAATATTGACTTCCATGGAGAAAATACCATTAATAACCATAGAAACCACCTTAGGTTTGAAAATTGGTTTGTGAAGGTGAGACTTATGGTTTTAGAAACCACCTTCCTAGATTCACAATTTATGTGTGTGTACCACATACACTAGTGATTTTAAATTATGGAGGCATGCCCCTTTGGTAAAGACTTGTATGTCCATCCTTTATAATACACAAACCATTCATTATCAATCTATCTCCATTATCCGATGCACTTGTATTAGACCTCCACCACTTAACTCTTGATTTGATGTGCTAACATGATGGCACCTTCCTTGCATGATGAAACCTCCATCATAGATCCAAAATGGTAGGGCTCAAATCTATTGTTCATGACCATTTACCTCCTTTTGTTTCCCAAAAATCCTATACCCTACAATGATATGTAAGCCCTTGATCTATCTTGGCAAGGAAAAGATCCACCATTCATGGCACTTTTGTTATTTTCATTTCCTAATGAACTTACCTCTCATGAAGCACTATCAACCATAGATATGAAATGTTGAGGAAAATCTTGGTTGTTCGTGAAATTTTATAATATCCTACCCTTAATCAACCCTCCCCCCACAATGATAAACAAGTTGTAGATTTGATCACGATGAAGATAATATGGGTTGTTTTTGGAAACTTCAAACTTTTTAATCTCATATCGAGCTTTCTCCTATGAAAAAAAATTGGTTGTAGATATTTCTTTAGTGGATTCTCGATCCACTAGTCATGGCATTTGGAAAACTTTTATCTGGGACAAATGATCCTACCTACTACAATACAATCTAATCCCTTAGATCTATATTAGTGGGCCACATATACATTGTTTGTGACACTTTGTAGTCTTTGATTTCCTGAAAATACTCTTCATCATGATGGAGCATGGATTTTAGATCTATATTGGTAGATCTAATCTAAGCTATTCATGGCATTTTAGGTCATTTTTTTTCTAATTAGCCTTTTCCCCATGATAAAATTCCCACTCTATACATTTCAAACCTTTACAGTATAACAACGCACACACAAATTATTTAGAAAACAAAAAGAAAACAATAGTGTTAACACATAGTACTCATAAATTTACTAGGGAAACCCTTAACTGGGAAACCAACAAATGCTTAGGGATGTACCTCTAACTCTCATTGTATTAACTTCACCATTACAATACAATACATAGGATTCTATGGCATCCAAAACCCCAATCCTTTGACCTGGATTAGGTTCATTTGTCGGAATTACACTACAATGGGATGAAAAACCATTGATAAAAAACACCAAAAACTTGCCAATAACAGGCCAAAAACATACCAAAAAAAACCCATTTTTTTCTCTCGAGAGCTACGCCCTTGAAGGGGGAGTCGAGCACCCCCCCTTGCACCCATTCCAATGTATATTACATGGGATAATCATGAAAATAATATAACACATACCCAACACGTGTTGGCGCATGATTGGAGACCATGGCTCTCAGAGTTTGCCAACAAAGGCACCGATCTAGTCTAGAGCACTGGAATATTCAAGCTTTTGTGAGGGAAGGAGGTCTCACCCGAAGTGATACCGAGACTTATGTGAAATGGAGTGAGGTTGAAGAGAATTCAGTGGTGGGAATAACACAACCTAGCTAATCGATCACGGGGTTGGGACGGTAAACAGGGAAGACACAGTCTAAACGGAGTTACACAACACATACAATGATGCCAACTTCATACATGAATAGATATACAGAAAGTAAAGTAACCAAAAAGATCAACAATGGCATGTACATAGTGAAGAGATCCAAGATGCATAACAAAGACTTGCGCAAAAGAAGCATACATAGTTCATCAAGATACATACACCATTTATCAAAACTTTAGGGGTCCAATCCTCTCTTATATTAATATCATTTTATAACATCTAATACAGAGTTATGTTTCCATCTTGTACAAAGAAGAACATATCAACTATAAACTCAATATATGGTTTTCCCACAATTGGTATGATCACAACAAGCATTTACAATATTCGTAACTCTAAAATCAATACAAAAGTCGAGAGCTATAAAGAAAAAAAATTCACAAGAATGATAACGATTTATAGAAAAACCCAGAATGACTCATCAACCAACTAATCCTCAACTAACTTAATCCCAACCCATTACATAACTGCTCGCTATCGGGTTTTTTCCGTGGAATTCTTTCTTTCTTCATTCTGGTGTTGTTCTTTCTTAATTCTTCCTTCTTCTGGCATTCTCTTGAATGTTCCGGCTTCTTCTACTTTTATGTCCATCTGGCTCATGTATGCTTTCCATGTTGGAATTCTGACGCATCACCTTATGTTGGCTTTCCGCTGCATTTCTCTATTTTCCGCTAGTCGTAGCCTACCGCTAGTTTTATCTTCTTTTCCCTCTATGATATTTATGCAAAATCGAGTCTTCTCCAAAAATGGAGGGTCCAATAGGCCCCGACCACAAACCTTGACTCATCCCGAGTTGAGTCTTCATCTCTTCGCTCTGGCCTCCCTCAAACGAAGGGTCCAATTCAGTGATGACTTGGACTGCCTGTTGCCTAAAACTATCATACTGATTGACACGATCTTTCCACTTGCACAGCGGGATCAATGCTCCTGCAACAAATTCTTGTGCTACATTGATCTTGTGCTACATTGACATCCGGGACTGAGGTATTCATGTCCATCAATGTTTTCCATTTGTATTTCTCCACTACATCAAGTTTTTGGATCTTGACATAGGTGTCCTGGACTATTGGATTAAACTCCCAAAGTTCTTTCTTGGAAGCCTGAT
The DNA here is from genome assembly GCA_009831015.1 of Picea engelmannii. NCBI lineage: Eukaryota > Viridiplantae > Streptophyta > Pinopsida > Pinales > Pinaceae > Picea > Picea engelmannii. Next base: position 458,731 of record ML779178.1, on the reverse strand, counting down.
TGGTGTCATACAAAGTATCCAAGAATTCATCGACCTGTTTAATTTCTAGAAATTTAGCACTCATCTCAATGGGATCTGTGATCAACTTCACCTCCTGGTTCATCTGTCAGATTTGGGATCGAAGTTCCTCCATTAGTTTACTGCGACGCTCCAACAAACCAACCCAGTCGTTAACTAGCTTGAAGAGGTGACTACAATCTACAGTTCAATGATGCAAATAATTCCACACAACATCTCCCTCTACAACAACCTTAGAGATTTTCTCTAGCATCTCCTTAGATGCTTTTGTTTCTTTAGTCGGATAGCCTCTAGTTGTTGCCATAGGTCCTAAGTCTTATCTTCTACATGGGTCCATGCCTTAACGACAAGCTCAACTCTAGCTATATCACAACCTGGTCGAGGTCTTCTGGGAGTTGAAGCATTATCTTGTGAAAGGTAGGCCAAGCATCACTGACCCTACTAGACATTTCTTTAATGGTGGACTCAATGGTTTCCCACATGCCTCGTTCGTAAGTTGTTGTTGCATTAGCTAAAGTAAGTCTCTCTTTCAACTAGTCATCCTATTGTACTAAGTCTTTGTTTTCCTATGTTACAACAACAATTATTTGTTCTAGCTGATCTACATAAGTCCTCAAAATCTGCAAAAGTTGAGGTGTATCCCAAGCATATAGATCGCTACTCAGAGTATATGGATCCAATGGGAGCCGTGTCRCAAGTGGATGGCCACTTGCAATGGATTGTTTAGAAAAAATGGGAGTACATGCACTTTTCGGGGTAGGAGACTARTCTTGAAGACTTCTTGCAAGCTTGGACTGTACTTCTAGTGGTAGTGTGGCAACAACCCCTTGTTGCTCCAGAAAGAGATCTAGTAGAGAAAGACATTGGTTGTGGGTTTTGAAAAATTGAAGCAACTTGTTCCTTTAAACATTTCATTCTTTGTGCGGAATGGGTGTCATCGTGGCCATTGAGGGGGTTAGTGAAGGTGTCCAAGTCCATCTAGAATTGCATTTCGGGCTMTGTATCTAGTTGAGGTATGGAGACAGTCTTTGGGAATTTTTCCATAGGACCTTGGGCTTGTGAGACTTGGGGTACAATAGTCATGAGCGGAGTAGTGATAATGMTAACAGGTATACTAAAAGGATCAACATGCTCAAATATTGTTGCTTGTGTATGGGATGGGGATGGTAGATTTGAGGTGGAGTGATGAATGGGTTTTCCATTTTTATCACTGAGGCATTCCTCAACAATGGTATTAGATTGGACATGCTCGGGTGGATCATCTAGAGTATGGATAATAGAAGGTAGAGAGATAGTTGATGTTGTAGAAGGGTTCTTGGTGCGAACTCGAAGCAGGGTAGTGAATATTGGTGGTGGTGGAATCGAATGAGACATGGGTGGCAGTGAAGACATAGGGGTAGCCTCAGTAATAATTGGTTCACATGATGGTTTGGTAGGAGAACATGTTCTTGGATTCTTGAAAGGAAAAGCATAGGCGAGGACTTCCCTGAATTTATTACCAGATATTTTTGCATCATCCAGAATTGTTGAAAAGGGGATTGGTAGTGGTCCTTGCGATCATTTTTCTTCATCATCCTCCTCAGGCTCCTCATCTAAGTTGTGTTGGGTTCTGTCCCTTTTTCCTGAAATGGTGGCAGAAGCTGATGTCTACACAGGAGTAGCTTAGAATGAAAATGTTGGAATAATGTATTTGATCCATTTCAGAGTCTCTTCTCTTATGACCCCTACCTAGAGCTTGACTTCCTTATCAAACGTGGCATCGTCCAGGTAGAACAAAAGAGGAGTCATGTGGAAAATTGCAGGATCCGCTCCCAATGGGTGCATGAATGTATGGTCCCGAACCATCCCAAACCAAATGTGGTGCATGTGGTTGTTGAGGATGGATTGTGGTATCCTCAACCATTGGGTCTCATTAACCATGTCTCCATGACATTGCACAAAAGCAACATTGTGCACTTCAGGATTGGTAAGAAGTAACTTTTCATTCCAGGGATCAAACAACTTGGAAATATGAGTATCAGCCATGTGAGCAAGATCCCTCCCCTGCGGTGACTTCCATTTCCACATGGAAAACAGGACTAGAAGGTAGCCATAAATAAAGTATGTCATGCAGTCGTGAACATATGCACAAGCCTGGAACATTTTTGTCAACACTGGCACCAATTCATCCTAGCGCCATTCTTAAAAAATTATGCTATTGCTATGACATCCAATGTGCATTCCCACCTTGTTTAATTCTTAATCCATTTTTGTGCAATAATGTAGTAGGCACACCAGATTTTCTCATCTTTTATGAGCTCAATGAGAGCACCTCGTCCTCCCCGTCAAGTGTTGTATTTTTCATATAGGATTAGAGTACCTTTCTTGAAACCATGCTTTCCTCACCCTTGGAACCCATCTGCAACATCTTGGTCGTCCATGGATAACCCGATCAATTGATGGATGTCCTTGACATGGATATGGTATCCCTTGTCGAGCCACGTAGTTCTATTGTGCACATGGTTGATAAACAATTTAATACACTTAGCCACCTCTCCGGTGGTGTTGAACACTGGTAGGTCACTCAAACTCATTAAGGTACTCACTCATAGAGGTAGGAAGTCTTAATTCCACTCCCAACTTAGAGTGTCATCCTGTAAAATAGTGCAATCCATAAAGGCATGGATGGCCATTAGCGAGAATTGGTTGGGATCTGTGAAGTCGACGTCCATTAGACAAGTGTGCTCGACCTTCCTGTGGAGATCGTCGATGACTTGGACACGAGGGTCAATGAATTCCTCAAGGATAGTGGACCTAATTGGTGCAACAACCTGGTTAGCAACTTTGGGGAATGACCCCTTACCAACAATGTGAACCATCCTGGCATGGTCTCGAAAGTAAACGAAACAGATATGGGGACAGAGTCATGGTCGGGACAAGTTCACATGTTGCACCTGCGCCTCCAAGGCTAAGTATGAAATTTTTACAAAGAAAATAGAATAACCCTACCTATTGGGCGACCAAGATGTTTATAGAAGCTAATAAAAAGGTGACACAACAGCATACATTGAATTTCACAAGTTAATAAGAAATAACATTAACGTTGAAAATATTTGTCACTACAACGAAATCTGTGAAATGGTTTTTGCAATTAAACACATTGGTGGAAAGTGGATGACGGGACGTTAGGAAAAATCAGGAAAATAATGACTTCACCGGCAGTGAACCAGAAAAGGGTGGACAACTAGTAACATTAAACTTGACTACGACTAATAGCAATGAACAAGTCAACAATAGTACTAACGACTTTTAATAACCCATGTGATATCACATGGGCACGAAATTTTAGCTTCGAGCGATGGTAATAACGAGTAGACATGAGAAAGACCTCCCCAACCACAAAGGTGTTATCTGGGCGGGATAATTTGAAAATGACCCGTAGACTCTAAAAGTGACTAATAACCAAACATGTTGGTGCGTGACCAACAACAAAGGAAAACAACAAGATAATTGAAAATCCTACGTACTATTTTCACTCCTGACACAGGAGGGTTGCACAAAAATGCTTATTGAGAGAAGATGTATGGTTTCATGTGTGCGTCATTCACCCAACCAGGATAAAGGATACCATTGAGCTACGCAAGTCTGACTACTCCAGATTCGCATACCTCTGAAACAATAAACGATCCCAACCAATGTATTTGTAATTTACCAAGATGCTTTTGGTATTTATTGTTGTATAGGAGAACCTTAGCTCCTTGAGAAAATGATTTTTGTTTGATGTTTCGATCATGACAATCCTTCTAGCGATATTTTTTGACGGTATGATGAAAATATATGAGGAGTTGTGCTTTATCCAGCTTGAATAACTCTGCAACCCTTTCCACAAATGATTTTTCATCTATCATATGAGTGACTTGCGTAATGTATAATTTTGTTGTGATAAACTCGGCAGGAACAACAACTTATCTACCATAAACCAGTTGGAATGAAGTATACTTGTGTAGTTTCTTAGTAGTGGTTCTGTACGCCCATAACACACCATATACTCTCTCATCCTAATCCTCTTGGTTTTTGAAACAGACCTTAGTCAATACCCTTTCCAAAATATTATTGAACGAATCAACTATTCCATTAGCATGTGGATGGTAGGGGCTACTCTTGTGATGTTGAATGAGGAACTCACGAGGGAGGGTCGATACAGTCTAGTTGATAAAATCATCTCCCTGGTCACTGGTCATAATCCAAGGGCACATGAATCGAGCTATGATATGTTCAAAGATAAACCTGACCTTTATATCCACAAAGAAATCCTAAACCAGTTGCACTTCAGCTCACCGTGTATGGTAGTTGGTTGTAGTGATTATATACCTTGCCTTGGAATGTCGAGAAGGTGGGTTTATGGGCCCAATTAAATCAATATCCCACTTTTTGAAAATCTTGTAGAGCTCTAACAGGGTGTAAAGGTACTTCATCTTTGTGCGAGGGATTTCCTACTCGTTGGAAAACATCATAGGCCTGGGTAAATTATGTAGTGTATTTTAACACAATAGGCCACCATAATCTAACCTATAATATCTTATGTGCAGTATTCTTACCACCAACATGTCCACGTGCAACTCCATTGTGGCACTCCCATAAGATATTTGGTCGCTCGGGATCGAGTACACATTGTCTGAGAATGTTATCTAAGCCCAACTTGTACAGTTGTCTGGAAATCAGTTAATAATCAACTGCCCTGACGGCTAAGTTTATTTTATGAGTTGTGGAATATCCCTCAAGTGTTGTATCAGTCATGAGGAATACCGCAGTGTCTAACAAATAGTCTGGAATATACTTAATGCGGAACATATCTGCATCAGGAAGTTGATCATCCAGGGATACTCCACTCTCACCGGACTCAAACCGAGAGAGGTGATCAAGCCCAACATTCAACTTTCCAAGCTTGATGATAACCTCAAACGAAAATTCCTGAAAAAGCAACAAACATTGAAAGATTCTTCCCTCTAGGAACGGTTTGTTAACCAAATACTTTAATGAATAATGATCAATAAAAAACTTGAAATGACCACCTAACAAATAATGTCTAAATTTTTGTAAAGAATGTACCATAGCCAAACCTTCTCATTCAGTGGTAGTATAATTGCATTCTTCTTAGGAGAGCTTTTGGCTGGAAAAGTAGATTTGATGATCCAGATTTCCTTCTCCAGGTTGTGTAAGGATAACCCCTAACGCAATGATGGAGTCATCGATATGCACATAGAACTCCACGCCCCAATTGGGGAAATTAAGAATGGGGTTTTACTCAATGTTTCCTTCAAGGTGTCAAATGCTTTATTGAAAAATGAATTCCAATGAAATCCTTTAGGATTTCTTAAGTAATTGTTCCAACGGTATTGTGATACTTGCATAGCCCTTGAGAAACTGACGGTAATATCTGGTGTGTCCCAGCATAGTTCACAACTACTTGATAGAGGTAGGAGGAGGCATATTGATGATCACTATAACCTTTTCAGTGTCCACCAGCACTCCTTCCCTACAAACTATATGGCCAAGCATATTCCCAAATGGAACACAAAAGATACATGATTTTTTCATATTGAGGGAAATTTGTAGCTAGAGACATCGATCTAACATTAGCCACAAGAGACCAATATGTTATTTGAGTAGATTGTATACCATCCAATCATCTAAATAGACTTCAATAGATTTATGGATGAACTCGCAGAATGCGACAATCACGATATGAGAAAACAATGTTGGGGCATTCTTGAGCTCAAACAACATGATGTTGTAAGAAAATGACCCCCACTATGTCGTGAAGGTGGTTTTATTCTTATCCTCTTCTACAATCCTTACCTGGTGATATCTAGAAAATCCATCGATAAATGAATATGCTTCCCTACCCACGACCTGATCTAAAACTTCCTCACTAAAAGGAGTCAGAAATGGATCATGAACATAGGAAGAGTTCAATCTCTGATAGTCAACACAAACCTTGATATCCTCCATACCCCTTTTAATCTAAATGATAATAGGGTTGATCCACTCAGCCTCATTCACTGAGAATATCAACCCAATTGCAAGTATGCGATCAATCTCCTTCTTGACCTTTTCTTTGACTCTGGGATTCAGAGGGTATGGTCAATGCTTAACAGGTTTCACGTCAGGCTTTAGTTCAATTCTCATTTCTCCTAGATCTCCCTTAATTCCCTTAAGCTCTGAGAAGTTGGTGGGGAATAAGTCCTCATATGCCCTCAACAGGGCCTAAATTTCAATCATGGTCTTCTTGTCCCAATAATTCCCTATAGAGGCTATCTTGGGATGCTTCGTACTTCCTATATTAACCTTGTACAACTTTAGTGAGTTAGTGTAGGAGCTACTAGCTTCATGAGAAATGGTATCCTAAAAAGTCCTTGCACCTTCATATTCTTTAAAGGACGGATGTCTAATGTCTTCTAAATCTTCAGGATCATCTGGGGAGGTATCAACCTTACTATAGTAAATAGGTATTGGCATAACGGAACGATTTGTTAGCTCAATAGATGGGTTGAATCTAGAACAAAGCATGTTTTTATGCACAGAGCAAACTATAGGGGGATAGATGGGTTTGAACTTATCTGTGAATAAAAAGATTTAATTTGTTGCAATGCTAAATTGAGTTCGAGGGACTTACCTGTAAAATATAAATCCTTTCAAAACTGATGTTGAAGGACATCCCAACATTGGTTTTTCCTTCGGTTTTCTTCATGTATATACCAGGCTATGGGGATTGATCCGAGTGAATGAACAAACTGGTGTACACAAAAACCCTGGGATAGTTGCGTGGTTTTCCATTCTCTAACATAGTGCGCAACATGCTCCTATGGATTTGAAGATCCATCATATGTGTCAAGGGTAAGAATGAGAGTCTTCAATTTCTGGTCTCGATTGTCTTAACTCACTTGGGAAGGAGGGATAAATCAGTGTTGCAAGGTAAGCTTGATATCCTCCCATGAAGGAAGGTTACTTTTGTGGGTGGCCCGCAAACGAGCTAGGGAGGATCACAAAGTGATATCAAGTGTTGACATCCTCTGTTCCACCCCACATTTTTCTTCCATTTCAACCATAAAAGTGTGTAAATCAGAGAGACCATCGTATATTGGATGCTCACAGATTTCAGTTCCAATCCACCTAGCTGCTCGAAAAGTGGCACATCATCTTGAGAAATTTGTGTACCATCCCTACTGCCAGTTTTCGAAACAGAGCTCTAAATCTTCCCTGACTGACTGAATACTTTTCCAAGTGATTGAACCGCCCAAGGTATGATTAATGTAGTTTGCATGGTTTCCTTTAGTTACAATATACAGATGATCCAATCCATCAGGTTCCATGTTTTCTTCTGAGGGTTCAGTGTATCGTGGTCCTAGGTACATATATAAAGGTTGAACCAATTTCATATCATCCACTTTGAAGGTCATGGATTCCTTATTCAGTTCGATCAAAACATAATTGTTGTATGCCCAATCAATTCCAAGCAAGGATGGATATGGATCCTTCTCCCACATGATCATAATGACCTCAAAGTTAGGAACAATCTTGACTCCAACTAGATCTACTTCCACATTTTCCAACCTCCCTACTAGGTAAATAATATATCGGTTCACCATGCACAATTGAATTGGGGAATATACCAACATGGGTTTTCCCATAGCTTCCCATGTTTTCTTTGGTAGGATATTAACATATGAGCCCAAATCTAGCATGGCATTGTTAATTTCATAACCATCAATATGGGCATTTAGTCTAAACTCGCGTCTTGACCTCTTATTTCATATCTGTATTCATCTTTCATTCCTCTCGAGCAGATTAACAACTATAGATCCCTCTACATTTCCCTCAACTCCTAGAGCTATGCTAATGGTGTTACACAACTTCTAGGTAAGGCGTTTATCATTCAGGATATCAATAAAGAGTTGCAACCATATGGAAATAGTGTTGTTTGACTCATGTAATGGGCCCTTGGATGGGGCCAACTTTTCCGCAACTTGACAGGGAGGGGTATAACTTGGATTCACAACTTCTGGTATCACGGAGTTAGACATCTAGCAGAACAATTCTACTGCATGCTGAAAAAATTCCCTTTTTTGTATAGGATCATATGGGGGCTTAGGCACTACCTTTTGAATCTGAGCTTGATAAATATGTTCAACATCGACACTGATATTTTCACCTCCCCTTGTTATAACATGAATGTTGTACTGCCTCTCTTCTGCAATTGGCCTAAGTTTTGAGTTTATCAAACTGGATCCCCTTTATCTTTCACAATATTCCCATCATGCAATTAGGTAGGAACATTCCTTAGTAGCATGGGTATTGTTTCGGCAATGTGCGCACCATGGTCCCCTCGTATGTGGGCAGTCCCTTGGAAGGTGGCCCTGTTTGTCATAATTGTAGCGGTGAGTGGGTCCTTTTCCGCTAGCTCGACCTCCTTTGAAATCTCCTCTGCCTCTGGGACCTCATCCAAACCCTTGAGGGGATTCATCAATCCTAAAGGCAAAGAAGTCTAGTCTATCCGCAAGAGCATATAAAGAATGAAATTGTTTGGCGGTATGGGTAGTCGACCCGTAGAATTCAAAGTACATCGTATTTGGGATAGATGTATATTTTGTCATATGGGATAATATCTCGGAGAATGTCCATGGTGTCTGAAAATATCACAATAATAATTGGGTTGACCCCCTTGCTGAGTAAAAAAGACCTAGAATTGCATAGGTGCATGGAATGGTGCTTTAGTCTCAACTTGTGCAACATTGCCAGATGGTTTGACTGGTGGTAGAGGCATATGGTGGCTCATAGATCCTCCACCCCGCAATATTGGACACTCTATCACTGTATGACCTTTGATGTAGCAACCAGTGCACCAGAACTATGGTCAACCTCCTCTAGGTAGGGAAAACTCCTGAATTTCTCAGTCAACATGAAAATATGGCCCTAGAGTTTGCACAATATTATTATCTTATGGGGATCTCATCATGCACAAATTCTGAGGGTATATGACCATTGCTTCAATTTTCATGGCATGTTCTAATGCTTCGCCCAAAGTGGCTAGTATTGATTGAGTTAATGGAATATGAGTCAAAGGAAAATCCCCTAAATGAACCATTCATGCTGGTGATTCTAGTGAATAGGGTTTCTATGTTCCTAATTACATCTTTGAACCGTTGGTTTTACTCCCAAGAAGACTCCTCGTCTCTCTGCTTGATCTCCCATAACTCAGAGAGGGCTTGTTGTTCAGATTGACGTAGGCAAAACTCTGCAATAAATCTCTATTTGACCTAAGCAAGATTAAATGATTGTCTCTTGGGCTCAATGGAATTCATGTATCATTTTAATTCTTTACCTCTTAATGTGGTTTGGAATTTGACTAGTTTATTGGCATCTAGAGTTCCACGGGACCTCTAGATAGCCTCACATAAGAACCATTTTTTCTCAACATCTTCATCCTCTTTACCCCAAAATTATGAGTATCGGGTGGGTGAGCCTGCGTGTTGAGTTTCTATCGGAGAACTAGGGGATCCTATCAATACAAATCCTGATGGTCCTAGTTGTACTAGATTTGAATAACTTTCTCCATTTCTGCTACTACTATAATTCAAAGCTATTATATTATAACTTTGAGAAACAATAGAAATTTTTACAGGATTCTATGTAGAATTTATTATATTTGTAGAATGCACTGAGGGTGGGGGTGATCCAAGGTTGGTTCCTTTTCTTTTGGAATGGAAATCTTTCACCCGGGGGGGTCGCGTAGCTATGCACCACTGTACCATTTCCTTGACGAGACTCAACATCTTTCATTATAGCAAGACCTGAGTCTCACACAACTCCTTCAAGGGTTATGACTAAGTCATGTTCTCCTGAAATGGATTCGATCCTAACTCCTACTCATCTGATTCCTTTAGAACTTTCAATTCTCCCCAAATATTTCCTTCAACCAATGACTGGTCAGTTTTCTACGTATATGCAACTCCCCCAACTTCTCTAGTTCTTTCCTATGGTTGATCTCGAGGTCAATCATCTTTCGTGATTGATTTGACCTCTTCATTAACTTTCTCATCTAACACCGCCAATTATTTTCAATCATAATAGCCCTTCTTAGAGTGCATTCATCTCTAGCACTTTTCTCATGATGACGATTACCCCCCATATTTCAAGAACTTTTGTAACCTAACTCATGAACCCTTTCCCTGAATCACCCTCCCCTCATGCATAGAGGTTTATGCTGCCATTTCCCTTGAAAAAACATGAAACATTCCTTCTTCTGCCAACAAAGTATTCATCCACAAAGGAATTTCCTACAATAGTCCTCAGGGGCCTTCGTAAAACGCCACTTCTGCTTTCGAAAAAGGTTGGTGGTTCTCCACAAATTTTTTTATGATGTATTCGTCTAGCATTGTCTTGACCCAAAAATCTACCGCACAACAAATCAGGTGATCCAATCTATGGCAGGAATCTAGTTGTGCAACATTCCAATGGAGCCTTTTATTTACTCAATCTTTAAACTCGGGCGCTTCTTGTAATCGATCGATCCACTGAAAGAATTCCTTTGGAAACTATATATAGAATATTTTTTACTGATCATTGGTTGGCTCAGAATAACAGACTGCATCCTTCACAACCCTCAAACTCTTCTATCATAACTCAATTTCTTGAAATATGAAATCATCACACCTTTGTTCCTACCACATGTCAATGTCTGACTCAAAAATATGATGTTGCATCCTATGAAAGCTTGCTCAGAAATCAGGTCCCGATAACAGAACCATTTGTTGGTACATGATTGGAGACCTAGGGTGTCAAGGTTTTCCAACAAAGGCACAGTTGTAGCCTGAGCGCTAGCATATTTAACCTTCCACAAGGAAAGGAGGTCTCACCCGAAGTTCTATCGAGCTTATGTGAAATGGAGCGAGGTTGAATACAATGCATTGGTGGGAAGAATGAAACCCAACTAATTGATCATGGGGTTGGGATAGTAAATAGGGAAGACGCAGTCTAAACAGAGTTACACAACATGTACAATGATTCCTACTTCATACATGAACAAATCTATGAAAAGTAAAGAAATCAGACATATCAACAATGACATGTATGTAGTAAAGAGATCCAAGATGCATAATAGGGACTTGCGGAAAAGAAGCATGCACAATTCATCAAGATACATACACCATTTATCAAAATTTTAGAGGTCCAGTAATCTCATATATTAATATCATTTCATAACATCTAATACAAATTTTCGTTTCCATCTTGTACAAAGAATATCATATCAACTATACACTCAGTACATGGTTTTCTCGCAATTGTTATGATCACAACTAGCGTTTACAGTATTCATAACTCTTAAATCAATACAATAGTCGACAGCTAGAAAGAACAAAAATTCACAAGAATGATAGTGATTCACAGCAAAACCCAGAACAACTCATCAACCAACTAATCATCAACTAACTTAATCCCAACCTATTACATAAATCCTCGATATTAGGTTTTTTCGTGGACTTCTTTATTTCTTCATTCTGGTGTTGTTCTTTCTTGATTCCATCTTCTTATGGAATTCTCTCGAATGTTCCAGCTTCTTCCATTGTTTTGTCTAGCTGGCTCATGTCTACTTTCCACGTTGGCATTTTGATGCATCACTTTCAATTGAATTTCTATTGCATTTCTCTATTTTCCGCCAGTCGTAGCCTTCCGCTAGTTTTCTCTTCTTTCCAACAATACTATGATATTTCCAAAAAATTGAGTCTTCTCCAAAAACAAAGGGTCCAACAACATTGTCCCACTTGTTATTGTTTTTTCTTATAGGCCCCCCTTAAATTACATGATCAATAATTAAGGGCAACAATGCCCATTGTTTCTCTACAACAAGAAAACTTATCAATGCTCACATAATTTGTCAATGAATTTGCAACATTTTTCAAAATGTCCCCTTAACCAATAACACCTTCTTGTCTTCAACCATGTCTTCACAAAGTGATATTGAACATCAATATGCTTTGTCTTAGAATGATAAGTTGAGTTCTTTTCCAGAAATATTGCACTATGAATGTAACAATATAACCTTACAACGTTATGTACAAACCCAATATTTGAACACAATCTATATAACCAAACAATTTTCTTACTTGCATGAGTCACTGCCATATATTCAACTTTTGTAGTTGAGAGAGAAACTACAGATTGTCTCTTTCTCATCCAACTAATTGATCCTCCAAATAGGTTAAACACATAACCACTTGTATATATTTTGTAATCCATATCTCTAGCCTAGTCTGTACCAACAAAACCATGTATGTCCAACACTTTGTCTACTCCAGTTCTTCCTTGGTAGCAAGTTCCAAAATCCTTAGTTTCATGCAAAACCCTGAAAACCCTCTTTACAACTGTCCAATGCTCCTTCCCTGGTTTTAACATATACCTTGTCAAAATTCCCACTAGTTGTGCAATGTGTGGTCTAGTACATACCATTGCATACATCAAACTATCAACAACAATAGTGTAGGGAACTTGGGACATTTCCTCTTCCTCTTATTATGTCTTGGGACACTGATTTGCATATAACTTTACACCTACATGAATAGGGAACTTTATCATTTTACATTCCTTCATATTAAACCTCTGCAATATTTTCTCAACATGTTTCCTTTGGTTCAACCAAAGTTTCATGTTTTCCCAATCTCTTTTAATTTCCATGCCCAAAATAAAATTTGCAGCACCAAGATATTTCATATCAAATTTAGAAGACAACTAGATTTTTATATCCTTGATGATTTCCTAGTTGTTTCCAATCAAAAACATATCATCAACGTACAACACCACATAAATAAAATGATATCCAACTAATTTGAAATACACACAATGATCAACTTTCCTCCTTTTGAAACCAAGTCCCAAAATATAAGTATCAATTTTTTGATACCACATCCTTGGAGATTTCTTTAACCCATATAGAGACTTTTTCAGCTTGTAAACAAGCTCTTTCTTATCCTTCATTGCAAAACCTTATGGTTGTTTCATTAAGATTTACTCTTCAATATCCCCATGTAGGAATGTTGTCTTTATGTCCATCTATTCTACTTCAAGATCAAAAGTAGCAACATCAGACAAAATAAATCTAATCGAAGTCAATTTAGCAACAAGAGAAAAAATGTCACCAAAATGAATTCCCTCTACCTAGGAATATCCTTTTGCTACTAGGAGAGATTTACACTTCTCCACTTTACCTTCTGCATTCAACTTTTTCTTAAACACCCATTTTATACCAACGAGTTTCTTCCCACTAGCAACTCAACTAGATCCCAAGCCTCATTTTTATTCAAGGCTGCCATTTCCTCAACCATGGCCTTGTTTCAAAGTTTACCATCCTATGAATCCACTCTCTCTCGAACACTTATAGGATCATCATCAGTAACAGACGCTTATATTTGGGAACATCTTTAACCTCTCTAAAGACAACATCTCGACTATAGAAAACCTTCTTAGTTTATGGGTTCCAAAGTTTATAACCTTTTATATCATGATTTAAACCAATAAAGATACACTTTTCATCTTTATTATCCATCTTACTCATATTTTCCTTCGGAAAATGTACATAATCATGACAACCAATCACTTTGATATGTTCAAGAGAGGGTTTCATATCATTTCATGCCTCATGTAGATTTTTTTCCACCAACAATGATAAGGGTGATATATTTACTAGGTAACATGAAGTACCCACCGCCTCTACCCAGAATTCATGTCCTAACCCAACGCCACTAAGAATGCTCCTTGCATTTTCCATCAATGTCCTATTCATCCTTTCTGCAACCATGTTCCATTGAGGTGTGTATGGAATAGTATTATTCCTTTCTATACTTCACTTCTTAGATAATTCATCAAATTCATTCCTGCAGAACTCTCCACCATTATTTGTCCTTGACACCTTTATTTTCTTCTTTGTCTAATTCTCTAAAAGATCCCTAAACTCTTGAAATTTACCAAAGACATCAGATATCTTTCAGAGGAAATAAATCCATGTATTCCTCAAGAAATCATTAATGAATGAAACATAGTACATAGATTTACCTATTTATGGCATAGACACATGTCCAAACATATCATTATGTACTAAATATAAGATCCCCTTCGCTCTTGTAGCACCAGATGAGAATCTTATCCAATTTTGTTTACCATATATGAAATGTTCATAGAAATAAAAATCTAGTGTGCAATCAAACGTACCTTCAACCATACTTTTACTATGTAGTGGTCGAAGTCCCTTTTCTCCAATATGTCCTAGTATTTGATGCCACAACATTGTCTTTTCTCTAGAGACCATAGGGTTTTTTTCTTATTCACCCTTAGGAACAAAAACATTATTGCACCCATTATTGATCATGCTTCCCAACAACTTGTATAGAGTTCTATTCTGAACTCCCAATATCAACACCATTGCTCCTTGAACCATTTTACTGGTTTACTTTTTGAACACAATATGTACACCTACATCACACATCTTACTTACAAATATCAAGTTTCTATCCAACTCTATAATGTGAAAAATCCTATGGATTTTTATAATCCTTTCATCCTTGAGATACAACTTGACTTTTCCACATCTTCTGATTCAATTTGTTAAATAATCTCCTAGGAAAATTTCACCTCCATTATACTTTTCATATTCACTGAACCACTCCCTGTGGGGAGTCATATGAAAATATGAACCTAAAGTGATCAACCATACATCATGATCTACATGTGTGCTTGAATAATCCAAGTACACATCCCCTCCTTCTTCTGAGGAGGCTTTACCTTCTATGGAAGGAACATCACATATATCAACACTTTTTGATTTGCAATCCTTCTTGAAATTCCCAACTTTACCACATTTACAACATTTATTTAAGGATTTTCCTAGATATTTAGATCTACGTTAAGCCCTAAATAATGGCTCATTACCCCTTAATTGGGGCATATTATATTAGTAATGTTATTTTATTTATGTTGGATTTAGTCCATTAGTTGTAATTATAACTCCTAGTCTCCTATATATACCAAGGAGACATTTTCATTTTGAATCATCTTGTAATTGAACATTTATGTGGGCATAAGGAGGTTGCCCCCTTGAAGAGGCTTATTATCTGAAATTATCTCTTTTTCGAGGCGTTGAGCACTTATTCTAAGGTTTTTCTATGCTATATTGATATTTGGTTCCTAACATATGGTATCAAAGCTCAAGGTCTCAGGGTTTCGCTGCTACATTTGAGACACCTTGGCATTTTCGCTATAATTTTTTTTCTACAATGATTCAGAAGAAACGGCTTGAAGGATATTTAGTACATGGATCAAGACCCTGGACTCCAGAGGCTATTCACAGAAATTAGTAAGGTATCTTTGGTAACAATTTCATCTTCTGGGTCATCTTAAATTTGTAGATACACCCTGTGGAAGATAGGGTATCTGTTTAGTCCTATTGACTAGTCTCAAGAAAGTGCTCTAGGTAAAACAATCATAACTTCTTCCTAAAGTATCCAAATTGAGTGAGACTAGTTTCATTGGATAGTGGAAAGACCGTAGTAGTTCTAGTACGAGTTTCAGACTTTTATATCAATTATGTTGTGTGAGGCACGCTATACAAGTGAGATCTCCTGGAAAGGATAAAAATTAGCAAGTCGTGGGGAAGTTACTGTAAATTCCACTTGGCACATCCAATTTTGATCAGACCTGTGGCATTGTAGAGAAGAAATATTAGAGACCTACAAAAAAGAAAATTTCATAATCAGAAGGGCCGAAATTTTGGAGATACAATAAAAGGAAGATTGTCTAGAAAAACCACCTCAAAATCAAGGTTTCAAGTGATACTTGGCCAACATGCCACCAAAAAAGGGAACTTCTACACCAAATAATCCTCCAGACAATCCTACTTGGACTCTTGATGAAGGTGAAGAAATATGTAGGGACATAAATGATTTACAAAAGAAGATAGTAACAAAAGATGAACTACAAGAGATGGAAGCTAAGTTGGAGGCAAAGATGGATGGTTTAAAAGAGTAGATCATGGAAGGATTGAAAAATTTCGTAATAGAGAGGACACCTGAAAGTGAAAATGTATCCCATGAAATTCATGATGAGTACACAAGGAAGGTGAATCAAGAATGGAGAAACTCTAACTTTGGGTTGAAGACCAACCACGTTCCTAAGATCGATATGAGGAAGTTTGATGGCAAGGACCCTATCACATGAATACTTCAGATGGAGCAATTCTTTGATCTACATAATGTGTCACATACACAAAAGGTATCAATTGCTTCTTTATATTTAGAACCCAATCAATTTGTATGGTATAGATGGCTTTGTTCTCGCAAATCACTCGTCACTTGGACAATTTTCACGGAATAAATGATAGCACACTATGAGGATACAAGAAGTAATACCTTCTTTGGCCAATTGATAAATCTCAAGCAAAAGGGTTCAGTTACAGAGCACATTGAGAACTTCCAAAGATTGAATATAAAGGTAACAGATATTCCAGATGAGCACTTGATTGATGTATTCATAGGAACTTTAAAAGATAACATTCAACAT
>ML779178.1:427356-441495 GCA_009831015.1 Picea engelmannii | reverse complement strand
CATCAGGCCATACAGATACCCTTATGCCCAGAAGAGTGAAATTGAGTGCATGGTTGAAGAAATGTTAGAGGCTGGCATTATTAGACCTAGCCAAAGTTCTTACTCTGCACCGGTGGTAATGGTATTCAAGAAAGATGGCTCATAGCGTATGTGTTCAGATTATAGAGAGTTCAACAAGATCACTTTTAAAGATAAGTTTCCCATTCACTTCATTGATGAATTGTTAGATGAACTACATGGATCAATCTATTTCAATAATTTGGATCTTCGTTCAGCGTATCATTAGATTAGAATGAAGGAAGAAGATATCCCAAAAACAACATTACGAACTCATGAAGGCCATTATGAATTTTTGGTCATGCCTTTTGGCCCTACAAATGCACCTTCCACATTCCAAGGGTTAATGAATTCCATTTTCAATCCCTTCCTTCGAAAATTTGTGTTAGTATTTTTTAATGATATACTAATCTATAGCAAGTCTTGGAAGGATCATGTGCGACATGTTGACAAGGTGCTACAACTACTAAAGGAGCAAAAAATATATGCCAAACCATCCAAATGTTTCTTTGGAGTGAAGGAGGTAGAGTATTTGGGTCATATTGTATCTCATGAAGGTGTCAAGGTAGACCCTAACAAGATTAAGGCCATGATGGACTGGCTGATTCCCAAAACACTGAAGAATCTTAGAGGATTTTTGGGTTTGACTGGTTACTACCACAAGTTTGTTTGACACTATGGAAGAATAGAAGCACCTTTAATGGCACTAACTAAGAAGGATTCATTTTCATGGACTCCAAAGGAAACTAAAGCTTTTGAACATCTTAAAGAGGTGATGTGAAAATCTCTTTGTCTTGACCACTCCAGACTTCACAAAAACCTTTATTGTGGAATGTGATGCCTCGGGAAATGGAATTGGTGTTGTCCTAATGCAAGAAGGAAGGCCCCTGACTTTTGAAAGTCGACCACTCAAGGGAAAGGACTTACACAAACCCATTTATGAGAAGAAAATGATGGCAATACTACATGCATTGAAGAAATGACATCCTTACCTAATAGGTAGCCACTTCAAGTTTAAAACAGATCATGATAGTCTTAAATACTTCTTGGAACAAAGACTATCTTCAGAAGAACAACAAAAATGGGTAGCCAAGATATTGGGTTATGATTTTGAAATTGTCTATAAAAAAAGGAAGCAAAATGTTGTGGCAGATGCACTCTCAAGGAAGGATGAATATGTTGAGGCCTTCCTCTATGTTATCTTGATCATCCAACCCAACTGGATAATAGAAGCAAGGGATGAATGGAAGAATGATGAAAAAGTGTGGACTCTCATTCAAAAGTTGTAACAGGATTCCAGTACATCAAATACATTTACATGGAAAAATGATTCACTATGGTACAAATATCGCTTATATTTATGTAAGAAATCCCAACTCAAACAAAATGTATTGTTGGAATTGCACACCTCTCCAGTAGGAGGGCACTCGGGATTTTTAAAAACCTACCATAGGGTCAAGAAGGATTTTTTTTGGGATGGCCTTAAAAATTATGTTCAAAGGTTTGTAGCAAAATGTTTGGTTTTCCAACAAAATAAGGTGGAAACAATTAAGACCCCGGGTCTTTTACAACCATTAGCCATCCCAAGTCAATGTTGGGAGGAGATTTCCATGGATTTCATCACAGGGTTACCGAAGACTGAAGGAAAGAGTGTCATCATGGTGATTGTTGATAGATTGTCCAAGTACAGACACTTTGTGCACTCTCTCATCCCTTCAAAGCTAGTACAGTTGCCACCACATTCATGGAGACAGTTCAAAAGCTACATGGCAGCCCAAAGATTATTGTAAGTGATAGAGATCCCATCTTCACTGGAAATTTTTGGAATGAATTATTTTCTTGTTTGGGTACTCAATTGGCTCATAGTTCATCCTATCATCCTCAATCTCATGGACAAACCGAGATAGTGAACAAATGTCTGGAAGGATACCTTCCTTTCGTTGTCTCTGATAAACAAACACAATGGTTCAAATGGTTACCCTTGGCAGAATGGTGGTATAACACTTCCTTTCATACTGCAACAAAAATGACACCATTTATGGCACTCTATGGATACCACCTCCTTCCATCACTTCCTCTCTAAAAGAAAAATCTAAGGTTCAAGCAATGGAAGATCACATCGAGCATCAACAACAAGTTCTCCAAATATTAAAGGACAACCTGACCATGGCACAGAATCGTATGAAACAACAAGCAGATCAACATTGTAGTGAAAGAAGTTTTGAAGTAGGGGATTGGGTGTTTTTAAGACTACAACCATACAAACAAATGTCCCTCAAGCAAGCCAAGAAGGATAATAAATTATCACCAAAGTAATATGGCCCTTATAAGGTGTTGCAAAATATTGGTACTATGGAATACAAATTGGAGTTGTCTGCATCTTCACGAGTACACCCAGTTTTCCATGTTTCATGCTTAAATAAGTTTATAGGTGACAATATACCAGTTCAAACTATATTTCCAGAACTTGACGAGGAAGGAAAAATCATATTGGAGCCTGAAGCCATCACTGACACAAGAATTTGCTAGCTGAGGAATAAATCCATTTTAGAGTATCTCATTAAATTGAGGAAACTATCGGCTGAAGATTCCACTTGGGAAGATGAGTCTTTTATACAGAAGCATCCAGAGTTACTCAAGCGTTGTGGACAATGCTTGCCTCAAGGGGAGGGGCATGTTAATCCCTAAATAGTGGCTCATTGCCCCTTAATTGGGGCATATTATATTACTAATGTTATTTTATTTATGTCGGCTTTAGTCCATTAGTTGTAATTATACCTCCTAGTCTCCTATATATACCAAGGAGACATTTTCATTTTGAATCATCTTGTAATTGAACATTTATGTTGACATAAGGAGGTTTCCCCCTCGAAGAGGCATATTATCTGAAATTATCTCTTTTTCAAGGTGTTGAGCACTTATTCTGAGGTTTTTCTATGCTATATTGATATTTAGTTCCTAACAAATTATTGCACCCATTATTGAGCATGCCTCCCAACAACTTGTATAGAGTTCTATTCCGAACTCCCCTCATCAACCCCATTGCTCCTTGAACCATTTTACTGGTTTACTTTGCGAACACAATATGTACACCTACATCACACATCTTACTTACAAATATCAAGTTTCTATCCAACTCTATAATGTCAAAAACCCTATGGATTGTTATAATCCTTTCATCCTTGAGATACAACTTGACTTTTCCACATCTTCTGATTCAATTTGTCAAATAATCTCCTAGGGAAATTTCACCTCCATTATACTTTTCATATTCACTGAACCACTCCCTGTGGGGAGCCATATGAAAAGATGAACCTAAATTGATCTGCCATACATCATGATATACATGTGTGCTTGAATAATCCAAGTACACATCCCCTCCTTCTTCTCAGGAGGCTTTACCTTCTATGGAAGGAACATCATCATATATCAACACTTTTTAATTTGCAATCCTTCTTGAAATTCCCAACTTTACCACATTTCCAACATTTATTTAAGGATTTTCCTAGATATTTAGATCTACCTCTATATTTAGATCTCCCACTGGAGGACTTATTTTTATTTCTATCCAAGGTATGTCCTCTTACAGATATTGCATCCATGCTCTACCTATCCATGGCTTTCCTCCTCATTTATTTCGATAACAAGGATGAAACCACATCATCAAATTTTAATGTGGTCACATTAATACCAATAGATGCAACCAGACTATCCCATGAATATAGAAATGAACAGAGTAAACTAATGCACTTATCTTCATCTGAAATTTCAATATCCATAGACAACAACTAACTTACCATAGTATTCAAGAAATTTATATGCTATGTCATCGAGTCTCCATCATTCATCCTTAGGAGGTACATATTTTTTCAAAGGAAAAGTTTATTTACAAGGGACTTAGAACAATACAAATCCCCTAAATTATTCCATAACACCTTGGTTGTAGATTCTCGCGAGACATTTAGTAACATTGAATATGAAAGACACAATCAGATTGTTCTCTTTTCCTTCCAATCCAACTTCTTCCAATCTTATGTTGACATACCAGTAGGTGTAGTACCTAGATCCACAACGATCCACTGATATTTGTCTATCAAAATATCCTCCATCTTGAGATTCCATAGCTCAAAAATTTTCCCATTAAATTTTTCGATCTCTATTTTAGAAATATTCATCATTTTCTTTGACCACAAGAATCACCACTACAAAGCAAGTTAAATCAAGGGATGATTCCTACTCCAAAATGACATGCGGATATTGATTTTTTTACTCTTCCAACTAGATCCATCCATTATTTTCTCTGCTACAATGTCCAATTGTACTTCATCCATATAATGCAATGGTATAAAATTATTAGATCTGTAATTTTTTTTATTCTAAAGAAAGTCATCTTGTTTGATGATTTTAGGTGAGCATGCCAATGAATAATTTTTATATATTTCAAATAGATTCCACCATTTATTCCATAAAACATTTGATATCAAGACAAGAGTCATATTGTCTTTCAGGTTGTCCTTGCTCAAAACATAAAAAAATATACATACACTCTTTTTGAAAATTCTACAAACCAATACATTTGAAGAGTATGAAACATTAAAATTATACATCAAAATAGCTAATGGTGGAGAATGGTTCTAAGAAGTAAGATTTATACATGCCACTCTTATGAGTCAATGTGTCTCTTCCATGGGTGGTTTAATACCCTAGTTTGATCCCTAGGTTGTAATATGTTATGTACATATGATATTTTAGGCTAGTGATCCAATGTGTTTTGGTCCAAAGAGCCTATGTATGTATGTTTTGGGTTAGAGTTCATGTTTAATATTAGGTCAAAGAACTCGTATGATAAAAGGTTGGTGGGCGTAGCATTGTAAATTAACCTAAATATGGGGGGGATAGGATTCCATAAGAGGGAAAGGGGGATAACAGATTAAGGAAAGGGGCTAACCTAAATATATTAAATTAATCAT
Source organism: Picea engelmannii (assembly GCA_009831015.1). Taxonomy (NCBI): domain Eukaryota; kingdom Viridiplantae; phylum Streptophyta; class Pinopsida; order Pinales; family Pinaceae; genus Picea; species Picea engelmannii. The sequence continues at coordinate 436,468 of ML779178.1, read as the reverse complement.
GAGTCCTATGCCTAAGTCTTATTTTATTATCATATTTTAAGTTTCCTAAGGATGGGAAATGAGTTCCCAAGTGCTAAGAACATGGTTCTTTGAGTACCACTTGTCAAAAATGGAACATGCATATATAATGTTTGGGGCTTAATAAAAATGAAATAATTCTACCATTCTTATCCATTTTGCTTGGGTATGTTGGGGGTGTGAGTTATTGAGAGCCACTAAGACCTTGTGACTTGAGTACCTTAAGGATTCTAAGTGAATCCTATGTGATTACTAGGAACAATTCTCCTTGGGTTTCCTTAAGGCAGGTTGGATCCATAGAGGGAGAATTGTTTGGGATAGGTTTCCCTTGGTGTGAGGCCCAAGGTGTACCTAGAGACTCCATGAGAGTAGTTGGATCTCCTAGAGCCGCAACTTTGAGACTTTTTGGATAGCTTGTGTCGAAACCATAAAAGGAAAGTGAGATAGTGTGAAGGACTGCGATGTAGAGAAGGCTATAGACTTCCTTAGGTTGTGAAGGATGAGGGGTATGAGAGATTGTTAGTTGGAGTTGCTACTAGATTTTGGTACCTTGGCCTAGTTTAAACCCGGTACTAACTATGAGACCTTAGTTTTCCTAGAGAGAGTGTCTTTTCCCTAGTGGAGTCATAGCCTCGAGTCAAGGGTGACCTACTACTAAGAGAACATGAGTAGTAGATTCTATGGATGGGTGGAACATCTGAGGTATATAGCTAATTGGTGCCATTTTCATAAGATAGGTGTTATGATTATGTTTTTATGTGCTTAATTATGTGTTTTATCTTTTGTACACATGGTCTTATGCTTAATATGTGTCTATGCATGTTTACATTTCTATTCTTGTTATGTTATATGTTGTATATCATGGTAGTATGCATTATGCATTAAATATAGGGCAAAATTATGGTACTATGGGGTACTTTAATGAAGGAATTATACCTAATAAGATAAATATGATGTGGAATTATGGCATCAGAGCTATACTTGAGTTATAGATTTGTTGCAGATTGGTATCAGAGAAGAGTATATGAATATATGAGCCTTTAGGAAGTTTCTAATGTTTTAACTAATGGTATTATAGCTATATTAAGAGCCAGCTTGAAAGAAATTTTAAAGTTCATTATGAACATAGTCAAAATTGTAGTAATTTGGGTCGATAGGTGTGGTATGGGCATGTTATGAATGTGTTATCAGAGCTATTATTTCACCACTAGGGATGTATGGGCTAGACATCATAGTGCAAACTAGAAATTTACCAAAAAAAAAAAAAATGTTACAGGATGCCTATGATTGCTAGACATAAGTTCCTCAAGGGAAATTGGGGGAAAAATGCCTACAATTTAGTAATTGAGGTAAATGTGGGTAATTTACCCAAATTGGATAACAATTAAGCATGGTGAGACATGAACTTAAATAAATTAGTATTTATAGTATCGACCTACATCAAAAAATTAGTGAAAACTAAGTGAAATGGAATGGAATTGGATGAAAACCCTAAATTTGGTTAAATTACATGGAAAAATATCACATTGAGGAGGCTGAATTGATTGTTTTAGAGTTAATTTGGTTGAGTTCAATGGATTTGCAGAGTCAACTATAGAATAATTTTTGGGAAATTTGGGAAAATCTTCAATTTTTTTAGCAATTCATGTCAAATTATGCTCAAACGTTGTCACAGGGTTAGACAATTATCACAATTGGACATTTGCAAGGTTGAATTCAGTAAGAAAATAAAAATTCAGGATTCAATGAAGGGCCCACGTAAACAAAATTATTAAAAAATAAGAATTTTTGAAAATTTGGGATCGTGAACTTCCATGGTGGAAAATGTAGGTGTTAAGTGTCCATGTGGCAGGGTCCATGGAGGCTGAACTATAGGCCAATATTTGTGATGATGGGCTCGAGGGATGACATAGACTCTATGACCACAAAATCGATTTACAGTGTTAATTCTTCTGGACATAGCACCTGACCATTAATTCTGAGCAAAACACACTTACCAAATAATAGCACTGCTAGGTTATTAATGATAAATTCAGAAGAATAATTAAATAGAAACCAAACACATTTGCAAAAATATTTATAGGTAAATGCACCTAGAAAAACCCTGAAGGGAAAACCATATCTCAGTTTGATTTATTATTATAAATTTTGGGCTCTCATCCTTAGATAATGGACCATCAAAGGAATGCAATGCAACAATAGCCTATCCCACATAGATGTTATCTCTCTTGCTGCCCCTTAGCACATTTCCTCATCCCTTCCCACTCACACTTGGATTTTTACTCACTCTTTGTGTACCATCATTATCTCCTGCTCTCACTTAGGCCACCTTTGTAATCTTGATATTTGACCAAATCAATCACTAACCAAAACCTTAGATCTCCAAAGTGATCAAAGGTTGAGATCTAATCTCACCTTCACTTTTAGATCCAATGGATGGGACTCAATGTAATTCACTTAATTTACTAATGCCAAAAACTTAGGAATTTAACTTAATCAATCTCCATTAATTCCAAAAGTTCATTCACTTTAATTATCCACTTAACTAAGGTGAATTCCCTAAGTCTTGGGAGGCATTAGGCAACTTCCACATGCTAGACACAATCCCACGTGCAATTACATATCTAATGATACTAAAAACATCAACACTCCCTCTTAGCATGGAAGGTACTTATACCACCTAGAGGTGGCCTTGTCTTCGCAATCAAACCTGCTACCATGGTTTCTCTCCAATCCACCTAATTGACTTCTCCCTATGAAATGAAAGTTATCATTTCCATCTCGCTCTGACCCATATGTGAATACTTGCTTCTGATCATGCTCCTAGATGCCTCCTACTTCTAATCATCCTGCATGGTCATCTCATACCATGATTACTTCTGAAGAGACTTGGAAGGATTCTCCTTCCAACCTAAACCTGAAGGTTGACTCCCTTTGAGCATCTAAACCTTCAGAGTTACTTGCTCCTTGTTCTCTGCCACTCTCATCAATAGATCATTCATACCCTAATCGCTGGATGAAAGTCCTTCTTTACCCATATGAGATCCCCTTGAGTCATAGTCCTTCATGACCCAAGAACTTGAGAAAAAGTTTGTCTTTGCTCCAAAGCGATGTGATGACTCAAGAAAAATTAAGACTAGCCATTTCCCTTACCTCCTTAGTTGATTGCTCGGACCTCTACATGGGGTTTCTCTATCTATTGCCTAAACATGTTTCCTCCTTCCAAGACTCACTACCCAAATTTTGTTTTGGCTTCCCGATCTTCCTACTCGCTACCCAAATTTTTATGGGGATGCCCGAGCCCTTTCTGTGTTGTCTACCCACTCTCCAGGGGTTGCCTAAGTCTCGTCTAACTACTGTCTATTGTTGTCTAGTAGTTGGCTTCTATCACATCCTCTCAGCTATTGGATATGGTGTTTTCATTGCTTTCAAAAGGGGATCAATATGGTCCACATGGTTAATATGGTATTGAGACAGAATGTTGTTCAGAGTGTTATGAAGTTTCCATTGAAGGATAACATGGTCTATAACTATGTCCATGTTGAGAGATTGAATAATGTCCATGTATTCATATCAATGCCCCGACAAAATTTTATGTTGAAATGTGTTATTGTCATCCATTCACTGAAGAATAAATTTAACAAACAAAGATGGTAAATGGATAATTCAATTTGGATCCATATAAGTCACAGGTGAAGAGATTAATAAGGGTTTATTAAAAAATGGCACTGGAAATGAGAGATGTCCCAACAAAATTTATTGTTTATCCTTAAAGATATCATGGAAGAATTCAATGTATACTCCATTAAGTTTGTGTCTTCATTAAAAATCCAATCATCAATCCAAGAACGAAAAATGTTACAAAAAGTTCAAAATTAACATCTCAAACTATGATTCCAGAAGAATTTCATTCACAACCTCAGAGAGTCTCAACCCAGCCATTGTTTCCATTTTCAAGAATGTTGAAGACTTGGGGGTGACACTTAGCAATATTGCATACAAACAAAATTGTTCCTTTTCATTTGGTAGAGTCAACAATGTTGATCGAATTGGATGACAATGAGCAAATCTATTGACATTGATCATTGATCAGAAGGGAAGCATGATCGAACGACCCATATCAACATTTTCATGTTTGAAATAACACAATCGTTAATTACCAAGTGTGGACCTGAAAGTGATACTAAGTCAAATTGAATAATCCATGTCCCAGCATGAAGTTCTTTCGTGTTTTAGGTTGGGATTAATTCAAGTGCATCCTTCAAATGCGAAATGAATAAGGACCATCCAATCAATCGTTGATTAAGACCCAACCATTGATTTGTTTAAATTCCAAAATAAGCTATGTTTTCACTCCCTCTCGATCACAAGACAAGGGCATATGGAATATGAGGCCATGATATGTTAAAATTGCTAATCGAGTTAAACATCTGGTCACTATATATGGTCACTTGGTGAAATGAAGTGTCTATGGGTTAAAACATAAAACAAGCCCCGCGCCTTATGTATCTAGCTATTGGTCACAATGTTTTGGTCATACGAAAAACAAAGTGGGGTCACAAGTTAGCACCTGTCCATTTCAAGTACAAGAAAATGTACTAGAAAGCTAACTTAAGCTTGCATTTGATCTATAGAAGGAATGAAAATGCAACGAAAGCATGGGATCAAAATACAAAAGTCAATCCATGCCTGTGATTTGTTGAAAAGTCAACAAGAAACATGTGTCTAATTTACTTTTCCCTTAAATAAATTGGACAATAAATATTAATCTATTATCTCATTTATAACTGAGTGAGTTGGAGTTGTGACAAAATTATAAGTGTAGTTATGAGAATTGTAAAGTAGTTTAACTCAGATAAGTAAGTTAAGCCCAATTGTACTAGTTGTAACGAAACTTGCACTAGTGAGAGTTCAGTGAATTAATTATTAATTAATTTGCAATCAGTGATCTCACATGCAACTGAAGATTTACCATTGTTAATTACATGCATGTCAGATCTAGTGGAGACTCAGTTGAGATAACAGGTGAAAGGGACAGTTTGGCTATTAGTTGTGATTTGAGTGAAGTGCACTCATGCAATCACACATGTAGTGGATATGCTCATGAGCATGTGCACACTAGGTAATTTGAACTCATTGTGAGAATTATAATTGCAGGGATTGCGCAGAGGAGGCAGGCTGTCTGGAGACAAAATATTGGCACATGTATTTGCTGAATTTTTTGTATGACAGTGTGAGACGATTGTATTGTACTGAGAGCTCTTGGATTAGAGTTTTGTATGAGATTGTTTCATGATCCATGATATACATAATATATGATAGTGGGGTTTTTAGCTTTATGCTTTCCTGGAAAAACTTATGTGTTATGTGTCCTTGATATTTCACTTTGTGATCGTGGTTTAATTTCCGCAAGATGATAGTAGAAGCGATTATGTATTTAACATTGGCATATAATTGTTAGATCAGGAGAATCACAGGAAATACTTAATTTGTATTGAAATTTCTACATGGTATCAGAGCCACAGAGCTATGGAAGTGAGGTGTGAAAATAATAGTATTTTTGCAGGTCCAATCTCTAGCAGGGTGCGACAGCATAGTACTGAAAACTCTGCACATTTCTGAGAGCATAACTTTTTGCACTCTACTCAAAGGAGAGGTGCGAACTTCCTTAGGATTCTCGCAGGTTTCTCAAAGGAGAGTTGTGAACCTCCCTCACCCCACTGTGCATTACAGTGCGAACTCCCTCAAAAGGTTCGTAGGCTAGACATAGGTGAGGTGTGAACTTCCCTCAGGCTTGTAACCGGTCAGGTGTGAACCTCCCAGGGAAAGAGGGATTGCAGCAGTTGAGTTTGTGGTTGGATAAAATTCGAATTTGCAGAAGGAATTTCTTGGTGCTACAGTTGATTCAATATTGAAATGGATTTCAATGGCTTGAGGTTGGAGTATGCACTCGAGGGAAGCTTGAACTACATTGCTTGGAAGGACAGGATGGAGGTAGTACTCTAAGACAATGGCTTGAAGGAATACATTGACAAATATGTTCCTAAGCCGGATGCGACAGACACTGCAAATCTTGATGCATGGCAAAAGAAAGTGGCAAAGGCGAGGAGGATTCTATTGGAGGGAGTACGAGACCACATTGTCTCAAGTCTCCATGGGAAAGCCACACCACATTCAATGTGGAAGGTTTTGATGGATCTGTTCCAAAACAGCAGCGACCATGGGAAATTGGCGCTCACAGACAAACTCAGGAGGATCAAGATGGAGAAGGGCGACTCCATTCCAAAATATCTCATGAAGTTTTTCCAATGTCGGGATGAGATTGGAAGTGTGGGAATAACAGTCACTATTGATGATTTGGTGAGCTTGGCTCTCCTAGGACTTCCCAAGAGTTGGCACGGTTATCAAGACTCTGTCAATGGAAGGGAAAAATTGCCAGATTGGGAATGACTATGGTCGAATCTAGTGCAAGAGGAGTTCAAGCGGAACACCAGAGATGGATCTTCATTAAAGCGTGATGATGAAGAGGATTGTGCTTTGACTTCCAAGGCAAGGAAAGGGAAAGGGAAGAAATTCCATTCAAAATCCGATTCTAAAGTCAAGAAGTTGGATTTTTCCAAAGTGAAGTGTTTTCACTGTCACAAACATGGGCATCTCTCTACTAACTGTATGCGGAAGGGGAAGAACAAGACAATTGTTGGATTTGCAACTGGTGAGGCTCTTGTCTCACAATTTGAACTTGACTTCTCTTTGATCGTATGCATGGCTGCAAGTGCATCGGGATCGGTGTGGTATTTGGATAGTGGCGCTTCCTACCACATGACGGGAGATAAAGAGTCTTTCAGTGACTTAGAGGAGACTGATCTCATAATACATATAAAGATGGGCAATGATGGATGGTACAATGTGACTGGCATTGGTACCATTACCTTTCAGAGGGAGTCAGGTAAACCATTTTAATTAAAAAATGTTATTCATGTTCCAGGTCTGAAGAAAAACCTGGTCTCAGTCGCAATGTTGGAGGACAAAGGCTATGACATTGTTTTCAATGACGAAAAATCTTTCCTGCGATATAAAGCAACAGGTCAAGTCAAGAAGATAGGGATTTGAGTTAAGAATCTCTACATGCTGGAGGTAGATGGCTGCAGTGCCATGATGGGCAAGGCAGAAAAAGTGGTGAGCTAGGATGAGGGTGAATTATGGCATAGGAGATTGGGCCATCTTCATCATGGAGCCTTGAATATCATGCAGCAAATATCTACTATACTTCCAATGGGAACACTTGCTCAGTTAGATCAGTGAAAGGGTTGCACCATGGGGAAGTATGTAAAGTCCACCTTTCATGAAAAGGAGAATCGTGCTTCGGTGATCCTAGAGAGAATTCACACAGACATATGTGGACCATTCTCGGTTGCTTCAACAACAAAACATAGGTATTATGTTGTTTTTGTTGATGAATTTTCTCGTAAATGCTAGATCTTCTTCATGCAGAAGAAGGATCAAACATTCTCAAAGTTCTGTGAGTTTAAAGAATTGGTGGAGAAAGAGTTGGGGAAGCAAGTGAAGGCTCTAAGGAGAGATAATGGTGGAGAATACATCTCTAATGAATTCAAAGACTTCTACAAAAAAGAAGGAATTTGAAGAGAACTCATAGCGCCTCATAACCCACAACAAAATGGGGTCGCAGAGAGGAAGAACAGAATGATCGTGGGTGCAGCACGAGCAATGTTGAATGATTAGGGCCTACCAATGCATTTGTGGGCAGAAGCATGCAATACTGCGGTTTATGTGAAAAACCGTTGTCCTCATAGAATACTTGGCATGAGTACACCTGAAGAATCTTTCATTGGTAAGAAACCTGATGTTTCTCATTTTAAAATTTTTGGCTCATTTGTTTTTGTGCATGTGAACAAGGATTCCAGGAAGAAGCTGGAACTGACTGCTGAAGTTGGGATATTTGTGGGGTACACAGAAACACCCCATAATTATCATGTGTATTTGTCGAACAGTAAGATGACTGTTATGCGACGGGATATAAAATTCGATGAGGGGAAATCCATGCAGTTGTCGCTTGAGAGAGAGCTAGACTTGCATGCAGAAGAGGAACTGTTGGTTCCCAAAGATGAGTCTCAAGTTGACGATCAGCAACATGAGGAGGTTCATGGAGTGGAGAAAACCACTCAAGCAGAGCCATCCATCAGAAATGGAAGAAAGCACACCATGGAAGCTGATAGATTGAGACTAGATGTTGCACAGAATGTAGGAGCCCTTACTTCACAGCCCAGACAGAGATAGTCTCCTGGTCGATTTGTTGGATACATGGCTCTCATGAGAAAATTTATTGTGACTGAACCATCTTCCTTTCAATAAGCAGTGCAGGATCCCACTTGGGTTGATGCTATGGTGGAGGAGTATGACTCCATTGTCAAAAACAGTGCATGGGAAATTGTCCGAAGTCCAGTCGAAAAATCAGTTGTAGGTTCAAGATGGATCTACAAGGTAAAGCAAGTTGTAGATGGGAGTGTGGAGAAATAAAAGGCTAGGTTTGTGGCCCAAGGCTTCTCACTGATTGAGGGGATAGATTATGATGAGACCTTTGCACCTGTCGGATCCATCCTTGCACTCTTAGCGCAGATGGGCTTGCGCATTCATTAGATGGATGTAAAAGTTGTGTTTCTCAATGGGATCATTGAGGAAGAAGTGTACATTGAACAGCCAGAAGGTTTTGAGACCTTTAACAGGGAGTCGTATGTGTGCAAACTCAAGAGAGCAATGTATGGGTTGAAGCAAGCACCCCGTGCTTGGTACACTCGGATAGATAACTATTTCACTGGATTGGGCTTCACCAAAAGTGAAGCGGATGCAAACCTATACCAAATTTTGGTGGAGGGTAAGATTTTAATCATTGTTCTTTATGTGGATGATTTAATATTGACTAGTGATGAGCAATGGATACACTCATGCAAGGATGACCTTGCAAAGGAGTTCGAGATGAAGGATTTGGGCCTTCTTCATTATTTCCTTGGATTGGAAATATGGCAGCGAGATGGTGAACTTTTTGTGTCTCAAGGCAAGTATGCAAGGGAGATACTGG
>ML779178.1:370468-427273 GCA_009831015.1 Picea engelmannii | reverse complement strand
GAGACCGGACATTTGCTATGCGGTTAACCAGCTAAGTCACGCGATGGTTAAGCCTACCAAACTCTTTTGGAAGGCGGGTAAGCATGTCCTGAGATATCTAAAGGGCACATCTGAGTATGGATTATGGTACAGATGGACGGATAAGGTGAAGTTGCACGGCTTCATGGATGCAGATTGGGCGGGCAACCCAACGGAAAGAAAGAGCACATCAGGGGGGATCTTTAGTATCAGATCTATAGTTTTTTCTTGGTACAGCAGGGAACAAAGATCCATGGCACTTAGTTAAGTGGAAGCGGAATACATGGCAGCTAGTGAAGCTGCATGTGAGGCTATCTGGATGAGAAAGATCTTGGTTGGTTTGTTTGGTTCTCATTTAGATCCAACAGTGATTTATTGTGATAATCAGAGTTTCATTAAACTCTCGATTAATCCTGTGTTTCATGATATATCTAAGCATATAGATATCTGGTATCATCATCTCTGAGATTGTGTGTAGCGGAAGATCATGTTGCTTCAATACATTCCTATGGAAGATCAGGATGCAAACATGCTAACGAAGGCGCTCACCAAGAGCAAATTTGAATATCATAGAGACAGGATTGGGGTGAAGGATAATCCCTTTCTTGTTGAGAGGGAGTGTTGAAAAGTCAACAAGAAACATGTGTCTAATTTACTTTTCCCTTAAATAAATTGGACAATAAATATTAATCTATTATCTCATTTATAACTGAGTGAGCTGGAGTTGTGACAAAATTATAAGTGTAGTTATGAGAATTGTAAAGTAGTTTAACTCAATTAAGTGAGTTAAGCCTAGTTGTACTAGTTGTAACTAAACTTGCACTAGTGAGAGTTCATTGAATTAATTATTAATTAATTCACAATCAGTGATCTCGCATGCAATTGAAGATTTACCATTGTTAACTAGATGCATGTCAGATCTAGTGGAGACCCAGTTGAGATAACAGGTGAAAGGGACGGTTTGGCTATCAGTTGTGATTTGAGTGAAGTGCACTCATGCAATCACACATGCAGTGGATATGCTCATGAGCATGTGAAAACTAGGTAATTCGAATTCATTGTGAGAATTCTAACTGCAGGGATTGCGCAGAGGAGGCAGGTTGTTTGGAGACAGAATATTGGCACATGTATTTGCTGAATTTTTTGTATGACGGTGTGAGACGATTGTATTGTACTAAGAGCTCTTGGATTAGAGTTTTGTATGAGATTGTTTCATGATCCATGATATACATAATATATGATAGTGGGGTTTTTAGCTTTACACTTTCCCGGAAAAACTTATGTGTTATGTGTTCTTGATATTTCACTTTGTGATCGTGGATTAATTTCCGCAAGAATATTAGTAGAAGTGATTTTGTATTTAACAGTGGCATGTAATTGTTAGATCAGGAGAATCGCAGGAAATACTTAATTTGTATTGAAATTTCTACATGATTGACTTATAAGGAACTATAAAAAATTGATTAAGATAATTAATTCTTCATTGTCAAGGTTTATTCAAGAACTGCTATAACAATAATAAACAATTTTTAGTACCCAACCATTCCATTGTTGCTACAAGACCTTTTGGCATGTGAAAGCATAAATTCTAAACAACTTACAAGAGATTTGAAAGTTTTTTAAATTAAAACAAACTTTTAAATAATGACAAAATATCAGCATTATTGTTAAAATAAATGAAGAGGTGCAATAATATTAATAAATATTATACACAAAATCCATAATTGAAATCATCATCATAATACATGCATAATAAAATCAAGTACTCATAATCAAAGTCAATAGTCCACTCCCTGACTGAATCTGAGGTCCAAGGTAATTTTTCGATGCCATCAACATCCTCATCATGTCATGTTTCCTGCACACTCAGGAAACCTCATCATAATACATGTCAATGCTATACAATCAATATTAATAACATATCAAAATTTTGATACTAAATCATAGTATAAACTTCAACTCATAAACCAAATCAGTTAATCATATAGTACCATGTTTATCCAGATCACTTGCACGCAAGTGTCCTCAAAGAATAAATCAATGTCATGAAAATGTGATCAATGAAATATGGATGTTACATACACCCCCTCTTGTCTTAAACTTCATCCTAAAGTTTGTACAATCTAACAATGAAAACAATAAATATAGTTGCTACTAATATATATATATCAAGCTTTCAAAATAAATATGGAAACTGCTGACGCATCTCATGTGCATCCTCCCAAGTGGAAGAATGTGAACTATAATTGTTCCATTGGACCTTGACCTAATCGACCAATCGATGTTGTAGTTTTCGAGTGCGAGGGTCCGGTATGCGGATTGGCTCCGCTGTGAGAGCACCCACATCTGATACTTGCAATGAACTCAAATCAATAACATGTGATGGATCTGAAATATAATGACGTAATACAAAAACATGAAACACATCGTGCATACGCCCCAAAGAATTAGGTAAGGCTAGTCAATAAGCCATGGGTCCTTTCTTTTCTATAAACTCAAAAGGTCCCACAAACCTTGGAGAGAGTTTAATGCTCTTTCCAAACTTAATTGAACTCTTATGCATCTTCACCTGCAAGAACACTTTATCACCAACCTCATAACTACATTCTATACAATGTGCATCTACATAACTCTTTTATCGGTCTTGCACTTCCTTAATCCTTTTCTTTATGGTTCACATATGATCTTCCATTTCCTGAATCACTTTCGGTCCCACTAAGCCCATATCTTCTAGTCAATCCCAACTCAAAGGTGTCCTACACTGTCGTCCGTATAGAAACTCAAAAGGTGTCATCTTTATTGAACTATGATAACTGTTATTATATGCAAATTCTACCAATGGAAAAAATTAGGCCCATCATTTTTGTTGATCCCTCACATACATTCGAAGCATATATTCTAGAATTTGATATGTTCTTTCCATTTGTCCATCGATTTCAGGGTGATATGTTGTACTAAAATTTAATTGTGCCCAATGCCTCTTGGAAACTAGTCCAAAAACGTCCAGTGAAAATCGATCCTCGATCAGATATTATCTTTCTTGGTACACCATGCAATCTTACAATTTCATTGAAAAAATCTATAGCTATGTCAGGTGCTTGATATGTTGTACAAACTGGAATAAAATGCACACTCTTCCTCAAAGTGCCGATAACCACAAATATAAAATCGTGTCTCCTTGTCGTCAATCACAATCCAATAATAAAATTCATTGATATAACTTCCCATTTCAATTCAGGAATCGCATGTGGTTGTAATAACCCCACTGGATGTCTATGTTCAGCCTTCACTTGCTAACATTCAAGACATTTGGCCACATAGTTAACTATATCAAATTCCATTCCCTTCCAAAAGAATAGTGGTTTAATATCTGCCTTCATTTTCGTGACTCCAAGATGAGCCATCTACACTGCTCGATGAGCTTCGTTCAAAATTAAATTTCTCATTTCATCATTTGGTGGTACATAAATTCTACCATTATATCTTAGTAGCTCATCATTGTCCAAAGAATAACCATCATATCTAGGTGTCATCATGGTATCTTGTTTGATATTGTCTTTTACGTCCTTGTACTAGTCGTCATCAATCTGTAATGCTAAAATATTTTCCCGAAGGTTCGTTTTTAGTGTTATTACTGAGAAAATGTGTGGTCTCTGACTCAACGCGTCTTCTACTCTGTTAATTTTTCCTTTAATGTACATGATTTCAAAATCATACTCGCTTAAAAGTTCTAATCAATGTCTTTGTTGTGCGTTCAAGCCACTCTATGTAAAAATGTGTTGTAATCCACTGTGATCAGTTTTCAATTTGAATTTCCATCCAATAAGGTAGTGTATCCAAACTCATAAAGCATAAAACATCGCTAATAATTCCAAATCATGTGTTGCGTAATTCTCTTCATGAATCTTAATTTCCTTGAAATATATGTGATAACTTGACCTTCTTGCATTAGTACCCCACCCATTCCTTCCTTGGATGCGTCAATGCAAACTATGAATTCCTAGTCCATATCAGGGACCTTCAATATCGGTGTTGTTGTTAATAATACCTTAAGCTTCTGAAATTCTTCAGCACATTTATCTGACCATGCGAATTTATTATTTTTCTTTTGTTGTTCCGTAATTAGATTTGTTATTTTTGACAATACTTCAACGAAGCGTTGATAGTAACCTTCTAATCCTATAAAAATACGTACCTATTGCACGTTTTTTGGTGTTGGACTTTCCATAATAGCATCTACCTTTGCTAGATCCATAATGATACCTTCTCCTGAAATAATGTGTCCCAAATATTGAATCTTCATCTGACAAAAAGAACACTTCGACAACTTTACGTACAATTTGTTTTCTCTTAAGCACTGCAAAACTAATCTCAAATGTTCTTCATCCTCCTCTTTTGTCCGAGAGTAAATTAATATATCATCTATAAATACTTGTGCGAACTTGTCCAAGTACTCGCAGAACACCCCATTCATTAAACTCGTGAATACACCCGGGGCATTTTTCAAACCAAACGGTAATACAGTAAATTCATAATGTTTGAATATTGTTTTAAACATTGTTTTAGGAATGTCTTCTTCCTTGATTCACAACTGGTGATATCTCGATCTCAAATCCATCTTTGAAAATGTGGTCGCCCCCTTCATTTGATCAAATAAGTCATCAATTCTTGGTAATGGGTATCCTCCACGATTTGTCCTTCTTTCTTACAAAAATTACTAGTGCACCCCATAGTGATAGACTTGGACGTATAAGTCCCAAATCTAATAACTCCTTCAATTGCATCTTTAACTCTTGAAATTCAGGTGTCGACATTTGATATGGCGTTCTTACAATTGGTTTTGTTCCAAGTTTTAAATCTATAGTAAATTCCAATTCTCTTTTTGGCAGTACACTTGATAGTTCCTCAGGAAAAACATCAGCAAACTCTAATACTAACGGGAAGTCTTCCAACCTTTTCGTGTCACCATTTTCATTAAGAGCTAAGATGGCATAAATCTTACATACTTTGCGCATACTTTTCTTCAATTGTAGGGAAGTGATAAATCTTAGCGACACCCCTTGGTTTCTTCCTACAATTACTCTATTATGTCCCAAAGCATCAATTAAGCTTAATCTTTTTGTCTTACAGTTAAGTATCGCGTTGTGCGATTCTAACCAATCCATTCCAATTACAATGTTGTAGGATCCCAAGGTTGTGACAAAAAGGGTTACAATTGCAACGAATTCACCCAAATTAATATTACAATCCTTAACCTTTCCTCCAATTTTTTGCCTAGCTTTTGATGCCAATTCTACATATAAAACTCATCTTGTTCGATTGCCTTCACCTTAATTATTTTGAGCGCAACACTAGAAATGAAACTCTCAGTAGCTATTGGATCTATCAAAATACTAAATTGATGATTTGATATCATACCTGAAGTCTCTAGCATTGTAGAGTGATGCTCAGTCTGGCGGTTGTTCACCGTTGCATGAATCATATGGGCCTTGTCCATATCTCTTACTGTCGTATGTCATGTTGATCCAGTAGTTCTCACCTTCTCGATAGGAAAATATCTCTAATAGTGGGGCTCTCCGTAATTCCAACATCTGTTCTTAGGGTCAGTGCTCCTAGTTCCAGACGAGAAATCTGTTGGTCTAGGGTTCTGAGGTCCTGATTTGTTCTGTAGAACAAATCTATAGTGTTTCTACTGCTAAGGATGATGCAGCTATTGTTGCGGTGGTGCTTTATACAAAGTCCTCTGATTGGTAGCATGTCTACATGGTGTAGAAAATACAGGTCCTCTAGGTGTATCATGGTGCCCAGAAGTCTATCTAATGGGTGTATGTTGTTGTAGCGCTCTATGTGGAGTCTGTCTTGTCTTCCTGGAAGGATTCCTAACCTGACCTCCATTGTTCAATTCTTCCTCAGTGATAAAATATTTTTGTATTGCATTGTGCAAAGTTTGAGGCATTAAAATCCTCACTTTAGCACAAATGTTGTAGTTGAGACCAAAAACAAACTTATTCACCTTTAACTTTTCAGTGTTCAGGTGTGGTGCATATCTAAGCAACTCCATAAATTTAACCTCATACTCGAGTACTATACGATTGCCCTGTCGTAGAGCATTGAATTCATTAACTTGGCACTCAATGAACTCATCATATAAGTACCTCTCTTGAAATCATTCCTCAAACAATTCCCAAGACACATCTTCAATGGCCATATTTAGTTGTGGTAAGAGTGTCTTCCACCAAAGAAGTGCACTCCCTTTCAGCTAGAAGACCGCCATACGAACCTTCATGTTGGAGGTATAATCGTGCAATGCAAAACACAATGCCATATTCTCCAACTAAGCTTCGGCAGATAAATTGTTTGTGGAACCCTAGAACTTGGGAAATTTTACCTTCTTGAGTTCTCAATGAACACTACCACTCGCTACAGGAGGGCGTTGCGAACCCTCATTGGGTACAGATCCCCTACCCTCATCATGATCAAGGTGATTTATTAGCATCTCTGACATCCTTTGAAAAGACCTCATCATACCCATGACATCAGCCACAACAACATGCTCCTGCTCGACAGTATGCTCCTCTCTCTGTGGAGCAGATTCCTTGAGTGTAGGTGTACTTGGAGGAGGCATACCTCTTCCTCCCGCACCCCGACGTCTACTAGTTCTTCGTCCTCTAACCATGATACCTTCCATAAAACAATTTCAATTTATATTAGTAATACATCTTTAATTAAATAAATTGCATTGGAAGTCGTAACAAGTCCTATGTCATAGAGTAGAACCCTACTCTAATACCATATGTAACGACCTTCATTAAACTAATCAACAATGAGTAAGCAATTACAAAGAATATAAATGTAAGTTATAATGATCATACACTAACTTTACAATTCACGCAAGAATATCAAACATCATTTAACATTGGTTAATTTAACACATCGTTTAGGCAAATTACAAATTCAAATCATCACAACTTCTTAAATGTTTAACATTGATTCCAAGGAATCTATCTAGTGATACAATATGGTGTAAAGGTATAAGTATCTATCTATCTTCTTAAGATTTTGCACCTTGTGCAATAATATATATTTTTATAACATTTGCTTCCTAATTTATTAATGCACATAATATATAGAGAGAGAGAGATTATTATCTATATGCAAATTCTAAAAAGATCTAGAGTTATTTCAACTTCTCTAATGGTAGAGAGAAGAGAATAATATAAATTCTCCTAAAGTTCTAATTTCAATTTGTTTCACTAAATTAATGGAAACATTATCTACATGTTCCATTTATTCAAGTGCGTTGTTTAACAATTATCAACTCTATAAAAGAGAGCGTTAACAAGCCATTATAATTTACATCGATTATGAGATTGATATAAGTGAAGTTCTTCTTGATTGGGTTCTCTATTTATTCTCTATCGCTGGTAATATTATTCAAATGATGTTTAACAGGTTTGGATCCTTGAAATTTCAGCTAGTACTAATGATGAGATGTCTGGTCTAAAACTGGCTCGTAATGTTGGTCACTTCCAGCTTGAAATGACTGTATGTTGTTGTCTCTAAAAAAAATATTCTATGTCCCTATCTCTGTAAATCCCCTCAAATAGAAAATGCCTCTCAACGTTTCAATTCGAGCTCCAACCCACAACAATCAATGCTTCACCAAATTAACCACATTACACATCATCGTGAAGCGTTATCTCAGTGAAATACAATTAGTATCCTATCTATATGGATCGGTCGACCTACACACATGTTATCTTCTTGAACAACGATAACACAAAATTGTAAGAGCTAAGCACGTAGAGTCGATAGTGACATTACTCGGCACATGCATTTCCCTGAGGTTTGATTATAAGATATTATGGATAGCTCACAGGTTACAAAGGAAATAGACGAGAATCCCATGAACTGACAATCATAGAAGAAATTTGACGGGCATAAATTCAGAAATTTTCCAAAAGAAAAACAGTGCGCATTGACAGCGAAACTGCTTAGCAAAGTAAACGATACACAAAAACGATACTTAGCAGTTACCATGCTAAGTATGGTAACTGCTTAGCATGTTCATAATTGGTATAACCAAAAATATATAAAAATAGGGACATTCTTACCGCCTTAAGAGAATTCAATTTAACAAGAGGTGTAATAATCAACATTTATACAGAGTTGCACTAACATTTGGTTACCATAGCTAGAGTGGAATATTTGTTGATTAAACTCGTAGTCTCAACTTCTTATAGTCTGGGCATAACGAAAACTAACATCACTTCCCACGTTAACAATTAACCCAATTCAACCAGATGTGTTGGTACAAAAAAAAAAAAAAAAAATTTACAGAAATAATTATTATAACACCAACAAAGCACAATCAATCCATGCACATTGGTATACAAAATTCCATATATTCGGGAACGGGAAATTGTACAAAAGAGAAATCTATCTAACCAAATATATAACTAAATATTAAATATTGTAACCAGAAGAATGGTGATATGTGATGTTTATCTTCGACTGATAACTTGTGATGCATTATTTCTTGTTTGTTAATCAAATGATTTCATCGGTACCTCCCAACCAACGCTAGGGGTACTCTTCTTCCCCCTTAACCCCTGAGACGCACAGAAATAGTTTTGTAGCTAGCTCAAGCTTACCCTCTTAAGGAGAGGCTTCCACCTCCTAAGCAAAACTTGCATCCCAACTCATACAAGAAAACTAGTCACAATAAATTTTGACAACATTTTAGTCATCGACCAATAGGGTGTCTTACTCCTTCTTGTTTCTTTTATAAAAAATTTAGCTTGAAACTTGTCATTTCATGCATAATTAGATAATTTTTAATAATTAAATTAGAGATTATTCACCCCAACACATGTCACTCTTCCTTCAAGTTGCACATGTTTATTTCTTTTTAATTAAATAATTTTTTTGAAAATTTTCCTCACCTCCACAATTAGTTTTTAGATTTTCTCCTAGTTGTCTTGCAATTCCCCGAATTCTCCTTTATTGTTTATCCTAACTAAATTATTGTTGGATTTTGATTAGGACTCTTTTCTTAGTTGGGATTTAGAGTCTAGTTTGACTTAGGATTCTAACTCTACGTTGACTCCACCTTTCCACATGAAATAATTTATTTTAAATTAAAATTTATTTTATTAATGTCATGCACACATTGTGCACATGTCTTAAATTTTTATTCTCTCTTTATTATTTTTTATTTAGTCTAAATTTCCCCTAGACCAATTACTATAAAATTTATTTAGGCCTAAACAATTAGACTTAGATTTTATCATGTTTCTGGTTTATAAATTAATATAACTTATATTCTCTTTTCTAACAGTTCTAAGTATTCATTTTATTCTCTATGGTATTCTATATTTTTATTAATTGCGTTCATGTGACGTGCCCTTCAAGACGCACCGACGTGCTCCAAGGTGTCACTCATCATTATTTCTATTGTTCGCTTTTGACTTAGTTTGGAAGTTGTCTAACACTTGGAGTCAACACTCCACTTGTCGACCTTGTGTGAGACTAAGGGATTACTAAGGAATAAGGAATCCTCCTTATTGCACACCCCTCAGAAATCTTCATGAGTGATTGTCTCAGTCTGCCCTCACGGCATCGTGAACCTCTCGGGAACAAGGTAGTCGTTAACCTTCAGTTCAATTCATGGTTGGAGTGCTATTAGGATGTGACAGGGACATTGTCACACCTCTCCCTAATCTATATGATATATGTGTATGACCCCTTTACTTCATATGTGAGTCAGATTAGCATGTGTTATCATGCCTGCATCCACTGACAAAATAATATTAATAACTCTTATACACGAAATCCATAACTGAAATCAGCATCATAATACATGCGTAATAAAATCAAGTACTCCTAATAAAAGTCAATAGTCCACTGCCTAACTCAAGTTGGAGTCCAAGGTATTATGTCGATACCATCAGCATCCTCATCGTGTCATGTTTCTTGCACACTCAAGAAACCTCATCATAATACATGTCAATGCTATACATCAATATTAATAACATATCAAAATTTCAATACTAAATCATAGCATAAACTTTAACTCATAAACCAAATCAGTTAATCATATAGTACCATGTTTAGTCAGATCACTTGCATGCAAGTGTCCTCAAAGAATAAATCATTGTTATGAAAATGTGGTCAGTGAAATCTGGATGTTACAAATTACTTCTTAAATTTCATTGATGACTTATCCAGATGCACTTGGGTTTATTTCTTAAAACAAAAGAGTGATTTTTTTAAAACATAGTAAATTGCACTCCCACAAAGTATTTTAAAAATATAATTCTAGAATAAACATGGATCAAAATTAAACTAAATCTAATTCACTTATGTATGTTTGGTAGTGAAGCATGTGCTCACAATCCTTATGAGAAAAGAAAAGCATTACAACCTAAAAGTGAGAAATGTGTTTTTTTCTAGATATTCTAAATATGCAAAAGATTATAGTCTTCTTTAGCCTCATTCCAATGAAATTACTATTAGAAGAGGTATTAATTTTTATGAAAATATCTCAATATATGAGCCTAATTTGGTGTTTGTACCATCTTTGGCCTGCGTTCCATCTTCAGCACCTATACCATCCTCTCTTCCTAAATTTTATGTTAGTGATCCTATTTCGGTTACTTTTTTATATGATGATAGTGGGGATGAAAAACCACTTTTGCCTTCTCACCTTATTCCATTTGGGTCCATTAAACATGAACCTGCACTAGCACCACCACTTCTCATATGGATCTATACAACACGAGAAGAAGCCAGTGATATTTCTAGTGATCATACAAATCAACATCGTACACATTCACAATTCTAATTAGCCTCGCCTCTTTTTGGCTCAAGTTTCAAATACTCTTGATCTAGAATCCTTTGTATAATATTATGGCCATCCAAATTTGGACACAACAATGAATGAATAATGTTGGCACAATGGCATACCCAGGGTTCAACGCTTCAACAATGCACCAACAAAACCCTAACTATTGGCAATTTCGGCAACACCTGCGAAGCGGATGAAGTCTCACCCGAGGTAGAGGCAGGGGGGGTTGTAGGACTCATGTGTCTACAACCAAGCTAGGACACAGATCTGTGATTACAATACTTAACAGAGCACTTAGACAACAATATGCATTAGTTCTTGAACCCCATTCACATCGCAGGTTAAACCCTTATTACAGATCAGTGCAGTAACAATAAATATCAAGTACTTTCCATCACTTAGCACATAGCATTAAATAAGATCTATCATTCATTCACCATCAATAGGGCACTAAGCATCCATATATCTATCTAACATATATAAGGATCAACGCACTAACAGGTAAACAACATAAATAACATTTATAACATCGCAAAAAGCACATCAAACATAGGATATATGTGGTTCACCCCAATGTGGGGCTACATCCACCAACTTATTCTTCTTATTTATTAGTCTCCAAGCTTCTTACATTCATCTTCTCCTGTGCACAAAGCCACAGAGACAAGCTTCACACTGGACAAGTAATCTGTGTACAACGCACTAGATCCACCTTCCTCAAAATCAAGTCAAGGCACAGAGCCAACTCCTTAATAGCACAAAGCCTTACACATTCTGTCTACACAAAGAACTTACAAATTCTTGCACCGAGACAATATTAACCTACTATGCACATAGCCATTAGTAGTTATGCACTAAGCCAATTCCATTACTTCTTACATCACTTAGCTACCTATTTATACATTTACAAAAGGGCCTAAACATGGGTAAACCCATGGGCCGACATCCCATACCCGTTACATAAACCCTAATAACCCTTTGCTTGGTCCACAATCCAGCAAAATAAGTGAGATCTTGTGATCTCAACTCCACCTGGGCACTCCATCTTCGAACATCTTGTTAAAGTTGCAAAAATGGTCAAACATGACCAATGTTTCCTCAAAACTTGGTCAAGGGCCAATAGGCCCCCAACACTCACCTGTGACTCTTCTCGAGTCACTTAGATCTGGGCAGTGCTACTTCAAATCCCTCGAGCTTAGCTCGAGCTACCTCAACTTGTTGCTTCGCTAGAGCTTCCTGCTCGAAAAACTCCTGAATCACTTGCTCTGAAACAGGCCCTTCCAGGCGATGTTCCACTATTGTGACCATCTGGTCCAGCTGCAAGCCTTGTCCTTCAATATCTTCAAAAAGCGTGCAAGCTTCGTCCTGCACCAACTACAGTCTCTGTGTCACCTCCATGAATTTTCTTTGGATGGCAGTAACCTGCTGTTGGACTGTGTGTTGCTCCTGTGATATTTTCATCTTCTTGAATGTAGTAAGAAGCTTCATTTGTGTTTGTATAGTGGATGCCTGTTGCTTTGCTTCCTATAGTTGTGCTTCCAGTTTCCTTAGCTCCGGATCTTCTACAAGGCACTCATATGTCTGCGCACTCCGATCACTCAATTGCCTACACTCTGAGGTGAGTTCCTTGATTCTTTCTACTGCGCTCTTGGCGATATCTTCCCTCTGATCGTGAACTTCTTGCGGAGTGCTCGACATTGCTTGGATATCTAGCTCCATTACTCATTCTTGAAGCTGTTGAATGGCTTCAGCGAGCTTCCCCACTTGCATCTCAGCTAATTCTTCTTCCTCACTTGCATCTCAGCCAAGCCCAGCAAAGAGAAAAGTGATTTAGTCACTGCCTCTTTGACCGCAGTCTTCTCTGCAAGTAGTTGGTCTCCTTCTTTCTGCATATTTGCATTGTCCTCCTCGTACATTGCCCAAATTTCATCTTTCTGCTTCTACACAACTCGAATTTTCTCTAAGACCTCCTCCTTTTCTTTCTTCAAGGCTTCAGTAGCCAACTCCTTTTCTTCTTGGACTCGATGAAGTCGAGCCTCTGTTGCATCTTCTAGCCTTTGTAATTGGGCGGGCTCATCCCCCAATTCTGCGATCTTGGATGAAGGAGGTGCAGTAGATACTGTGTGACTTGAATGAATAGCTTGTTGTATGTCTCTAAGCTCCTTCTCTATTCTTTCATACATTGTTTCTTGCTTTGCTCCATGTCTCTGCAAGATATCCTTTGAAGTGTCTTCCACAGTTGTGATGATGAGCTCGACATCGTCCATTGTGAGCACGTTCTTTGACTGGGGTTTATTGGCTTGGTTATTCTTTCTTGCTGAGGGTTTCTGCAGAGAAACCATCCTTTTCTTTGATGTCTCGGCCTCTGTAAGGGGATCCTTCGGTGGTGTAACTTCATCTTTTTCTTTCTTGTCTCCTTCTTCCTCTCCTTCTTCTTGGTTCACTTCATCTCCTCCTCCTCTTGCGGGTGAATCAGGCCTACTTTCCTCCGATGCATTGTCCTCCTCATCACTTTCTATGCTCTAGACTTCCTCCTTTTTCTTCTTTTTCTTTGCGCTATCATGTCTAGCATGTTCGACCCTCTTTAGCAAAGTGCTTTAGTCACTGCCTCTTTGACCACATTCTTCTCTGCGAGCAGTTGGTCTCCTTCTTTCTGAATCTTCGCATTGTCCTCCTCGTACATTGCCTAAATTTCATCTTTCTCCTTCTACGCAACTCAAAGTTGCTCTAATACCTCCTCCTTTTCTTGCTTCAAGGCTTCAGTAGCCTGCTCCTTTTCTTCTTGGACTTGATGAATTCAAGCCTCTGTTTCATCTTCTAGCCTTCGTAATTGGGCGGGCTCATCCCCCAATTATGCAATCTTGGATGAAGGAGGCGCAATAGGTACAGCGTGGCTTGAATGAATAACTTGTTGTATGTCTCTGAGCTCCTTCTCTATTCTTTCATACAGTGTTTCTTGCTTCGCTCTATGTCTCTGCAAGATATCCTTTGAAGTGTATTCCACGGCTATGATGATGATATCGACATCTTCCACTGTGGACACATTCTTCAAATGGGGTTTATTGGCTTGGGTCTTCTTTCTTACTGAGGGTTTCTATGGAGAAACCTTCCTTTTCTTTGATGTCTCAACCTCTGTAAGGGAATATTTCGGCAGTGTAACTTCATCTTTTTCTTACTTGTCTCCTTCTTCCCCTCCTTCTTCTTGGTTCACTTCGTCTCCTCCTCCTCCTATGGGTGAATCATGCCTACTTTCCTCCGATGCGTTGTCCTCATCATCACTTTCTATGCTCTGGACTTCCACCTTTTTCTTCTTTTTCTTTCCGCTAGCCTGTCCATCATGTTCGACCCGGGTGATCAAGGGACTTCCGATGATGTCGTGGTTGGAGAGTTCTGCATATTCCATTGGTACAAGGAATTATGTCGGCCATTCTTTGGTTATCTCCTCCATATCTTCATCAGTCGGCTTATAATAAGACTACAACTCCTCCTTACTTTCATCCCTACATGTAGTGATGTAGATAAAGTGTCGATCTGCATGGAACTTCGCTAGTGGCATGTACTGATGCAAAGTGTTCAGGGTCATTCGTGGAAATGCTTCAATAGCACGCTTCAGTTGTAGGTAGTAAGAATGGAAGACAGTGTTTGACTGCCACTGCTTCGCCATATCATTCGTGTACCACAAGGTGGAGAACCTCGCGGCCAATGGTTCTGACGATTCAACTTCTAGGAAGGATGCTACTTGTGACATTTTCCAGGCGACAAATGCAATCAATACCAGTAGCCAACTAAAGTGAAACTCATATCCCTGATCTTGTGCTTCGTGACATTCCATCTCCATCTCGTTGATGAGGTAACTCACCCAGTTCATTTGCATTCCTTCTACGCACTTCCCTGCGAGGTCTACTACAAATCCAGTGACTTGCGTCGGACAATTCTTTCTGACGAGCTTGCCCGCTATAAGATGACAAGCTAGGCACACTGCTCCATCCTGGATGGATGCTACCTTGTAGCCTCGCTTTCCCTTTTCTACATCGTCATAGTCTTCTTTTATGCATTGAGCCAGGGAGAGATCTGAAGTCTTCCCTAGGTAGAACTGTTGAGGGTCTGGTCCCTGCATGCTAAGTCCTATGATGAGATGGATCAGCGTCG
This sequence comes from Picea engelmannii, assembly GCA_009831015.1. Lineage (NCBI taxonomy): Eukaryota > Viridiplantae > Streptophyta > Pinopsida > Pinales > Pinaceae > Picea > Picea engelmannii. Next base: position 412,257 of record ML779178.1, on the reverse strand, counting down.
GATCCACAGTGACGTGCCTATCAAGCCACATATACCCTCCATGGTAGGATGATAGGAGGAGTTTAACGCAAGATTTAACCTCCTGATGTTGGTCGAAATGGGGGATATTCATTACATTCAGGATCGTCAACTGCGCGAGCTCCTTTATCCACGATTGGAAGACTATGTGCGGCTTCTTCCCAGTCATCTTCATAAAATACCAATGTGGCACGAGCATCATGTAGTTCTTCCGATCGTCGAGGTTGAAGTCGTTGTTCTTCAAGGCTGGGATGTGTCCTAACTAGGCTCCAACTGCATGTATCCCCTTCGGGAGGTATGCAGTGATCATTGTGTACTTGAAATCCCATGGGATGTTGTCGCAGTTAACCACTCCATCCAAAAGTGGGATCTACTTCGCGTTAGCCATATATTCATGGTGTTTGCTTCGCTTCTCAGTTGTGGTTCGGCTAGAACAACGTACAGTCAAATGGGATGCTTTCAATCCCCCAGTCGACGATGCATGTAATCCTACGGGCATGAATCTATCAGCCATGAGGTCTACAAGAATCTCCTCCACAGACTTCTCTACTGTGCTACGTTCTCCAGACATGCACACTCGTAATCAAATAACTCGGGTAGGCGAACAGAAAAGCAAGGTAATCAGAAGGATGGCAATGTCTAGAAAGTACAACGTGATACAATGAATTCTCTGTTAGCTTGGATAATCACAGTTGGAAAAAAGTGGTCCCAACGCAGCATATGACGGGTTAAATAACCAACGTCGTAACGGATTCCTCCAACGGACATGAATGTGTCCATCAATGCGCATTCATCCGTTATGGCACAGTCTCAACGGTCCAACGGCAGTGTTTCTGTCAATAACTGTGTTTCTAGTCATTCTAGAGCGTTAGTCTAACGGTCGGGGCACCTCCAACGGTCATATAGCTTCAACGTGGCGAAGTATCATTCTGCATGGTTCTGCTATTCCGGTAAGGTTCAAGTTCTGCAGATTTGTCTCTTGCGAAGTATTCTCTGGGATTTCCTGTAGTTTGGCTAACTTGGCTTTCTTCTTACTGAGCTTCCTTGCCTTCTTTCTTGTGATCTGAGTCTCTGGATTCCTCTTGCCATTCTTATTCTTATCTTCTCTTATTGTAGTAACTTTGCATTGTTGATGTTCTTTCAAAGGGTTCAAAGGTAATACCTCTTCTCTTATTAACTCCAGGGTAGGTATTCTTCTTTCTTGCATGGATAGGTCCTTCAAACCTTTTGCGTTCTTTCAACCTCGATAACTAATTCTCTTTCCTTCTGCTACTTCGACTCAACTTCTCATTCTTCTATCAGTCGATTTATTCTTCTAGCTATGAGATCCCTTAGTTCTTGCTTTTTCGTTTATGTGGCTTCCTCCTTTGCTTTCGTTCTGATCCGATCCTTTTCAATCCAAGTCTTTCCTAACAAAAGTGAAAAAGGGGTGTTTTTCTCAACAAACTTAATGACTTCAAATTCTTCTTCAGTCGATGTTTCATGAGCAATCATAGGTACATTAGTAACTCATCCACATAGGGTTATCATCTTTCCTTTAAACAAGCCTATCCTTCCCAATGAAGGTATCATAGGAGGCTTTCCCAAAATTTCCCAAGTGCTTTCTAGCATAATATTCACGTGTGTTTCCTCATCCAATACGTAGTCTATGTCAAAGTCTTTTATTCTTGTAACTATGCACTCTTTTTCTGTATGATTCTTTAAGATATCCTTAGTCTCTTGACCTTCTTTATAGTTTTCTTGTCTCATGTTCATCTTTTCAACTTTAGCAATCATCCTTGGGCAATCCTCAACCTCATGACCAATAGCTTTACAACAAAGACAAATAGGATCTGTACCAGGGCATTCCTTAGCAAGATGTCTTGGCCTTCTGCAATTATATCACAATGTTAATCCTCTCTTCCTTTTAAACGAGTTCCATCCTCTCATGTACTGCACATTGGGATCACAGTGTTGGACCTGCAATCTGCAAAAAATCTTTCTAAGTTCCTGCATCCACTTATTAGTCCAAAAACTCTTTCTATGCATAGGCATAGCATATCTTTCTCTATTTTTATCAAATTTATTCAGATCAACTCTTGCTTCTAACTGTGCCCTAGTTTTCAGACTAGGACAGAATCTATCAAACATACCTAGATTCATACTTTCGAAACAAAAAATTCCACTTATCTTACCTTGACTAGAGCACAAAGCTTTAAGATCTTACCTCTTTTCTTCAAATCGGGTTTCTTTCTTAGCACATAGATTCATAAGTCAAGTAGAATACTACAGCAACAGATCTACGAACAGAGCTTTATCTTTTCTTCAGTTCCCAGCAATCACAGTTTCAGGTTCCGACAAAGGAACCATTTGTTGGCACAGGGGCAGACCCAGGGTTCAACGCTTCAACAATGCACCAACAAAAACCTAACTACCGGCCCTTTCAGCAACACCTACGAAGTAGATGAAGTCTCACCCGAGGTAGATCTAGGGGGGGTTGTAGGACTCATGTGTCTACAACCAAGCTGGGACACAGATCTGTGATTACAATACTTAACAGAGCACTTAGACAACAATATGCATTAGTTCTTGAACCTCATTCACATCGCAGGTTAAACCCTTATTACATATCAGTGCAGTAACAATAAATATCAAGTACTTTCCATCACTTAGCACATAGCATTAAATCAGATCTATCATTCATTCACCATCAATAGGGCACTAAGCATCCATATATCTATCTAACATATATAAGGATCAACGCGCTAACGGGTAAACAACATAAATAACATTCATAACATCGCACAAAGAACATCAAACACATGATACACGTGGTTCACCCCAGTGTGGGGCTACATCCACCAACTTCTTCTTATTCTTTATTAGTCTCCAAGCTTCTTACATTCATCTGCTCTTGTGCACAAAGCCACAGAGCCAAGCTTCACATTGGACAGGTGATTTGCGCACAACGCACTAGATCCACCTTCCTCAAAATCAAGTCAAGGCACAAAGCCAACTCCTTAATAGCACAAAGCCTTACACGATCTATCTTCACAAAGCACTTACAACTTCTTGCACTGAGCCAATATTAACCTACTATGCACATAGCCATTAGTATTTATGCACTAAGTCGATTCTAGTACTTCTTACATCGCTTAGCTACCTATTTATACATTTACAAAAGGGCCTAAACATGGGTAAACCCATGGGCCGACATCCCATACTCGTTACATAAACCCTAATAACCCTTTGCTTGGTCCAAAACCCGCAAAATAAGCGATATCTCGTGATCTCAGCTCCACCTGGGCACTCCATCTTCAACCTGCCTGTCAAAGTCCCAAAAATGGTCAAACCTGACCAATGTTTCCTCAAAACTTGGTCAAGGGCCAACAAATAATATCATTCTTTAATGGTGAAGGATACTTGTGATCTTGTACCTATTCTGAAAGGAAGAAAACTTGTCAATTGTAAATGGGAACTAAGTATGCATCGAATTGAAGTGTTCAAAGAAATGGGGCATGATTAGTTTCCAAAGGATTATCTCAAGTTGAAGGGATTAACTATAATTAAACATTTTCCCCATATCCAAAATGAATTGCATCTACCTTGTTTTGGCCCTTTCCACCTCACATAAATGAGAAGTCCATCAGATGGATGTTAAATTCACCTAATTGAATGGGGATTATCAAGAAGAAATTTACGTGGAATAACCTCCAAATTATGTTCAGAATGAATCTATCCTTGTTTTCTACCTTAAGAAATCTCTCTATGGTCTTAAGCAATCTCATCATGCTTGGTATGCTAAAATGGATTGATTTCTTCTTAACATTGTCTTTTCTTGATGTCATTTTGACCCCAACGTCTATACCAAGAATGTAGGTAACCATGCCATAATACTCTTTCTTTAAGTTTGTGACCTTGTCCTCATTCGTAGTGACCCAAAACTTTTAAACCATGTGAAATACAACCTTAAGAACAAATATAAATTTACATACTTAGTGTTGGAATAATTATGGGGAGGGGGTGGGGTGTGTGAATCAATATTACCCTTTTTCAACAATTAGCAATTTTATATTTTATTGATTACCACAATAGATAAAAAAAAATGGACTTGTATGTAAAATCAATTGTATAAATATAATTAACAGGAATTACAAGGTTTTATAAAGAATAGTGAAGGACACCAATCCTTTTTAGAGCACCAACTCTAGGAGACACAAATCCCCTTCTTTAGGGCACCAACCCTAGGAAACACCAATTTCCTTTTCTTTAGAGCACCAACTCCCTTAACTTTAGGGCACCAACCCTAGGAAGCACCAACTCCCTTAACTTTCACACTTTCCTTAGTAAAGGATATGAATCCTTATGTGCTCTTCCCTTCCACCCTCATGGCGTCTGTATCATCAGTTCCAATTTTTGGACTCTGCTTTTGTTTAGATATTCTAATCTGGATTGCAGAGACTCTTTCTTCTCACCACTCTTTCTCGTTTATATAGTCTTTCAACTAGTGTGAACTATGAAGCATTGTGTCCCTTTGTTTAGACCATTGCACCTCTTCATTTAAATTAACAATAATAACATTTGTTTTTCTCTATTATCATTCAAACATTATTGTGAAGGATTTTCAATTTGGTGAGAGTGTTTTTCATAAATCGATTACAGTTATGGATTGATTTCTTTTAACTTGATCCCATGCCTTTTTATTTCCTTATTAAGCTTATGTTATGTCCCCAGTTCTTCAACAGGTCATATTTGAGATTTTTGATTAGCTCTCCAATTCATTGGATGTATGTGATCACTTAATATCAATCAGGGAAAAATCCAGATCCTATCTGGTTCAATGTTCCCTCTTGACCAAGGTAAAATTCTTACTCGATGTGTTAAATTTCACTCAGAAACACTTTGGGACCTTTGTTCCATATGACCATGGGTGGTGACCATCTACTAAACCAAACGAGTGCTTAATCATTTATCAAGTTCAATGGTCACATTTAATTGTACTTTGAGATGGATGATTGTCATTTACTTTGGAACTTCGTCCTTCGAGACTTCTAGGCTTTTGAATCATTCAATCCTCTCGGAGTACATTTTGCCAAAGTATATTGGATGGTCGATACTCGTTCTTCTGCTATATGGACGATCTTGGCTTGTCTAGAGGTTCCAAAAAAATCAACGGCCATTACTTAATTTGCAGTTGAGTGGATGGTTCTTGTTTACTTCGAGATTTCGAAGCTTTGGGACTCTGGATTTTTCATCTTTCCAACTCCTCCGAAGCAAATACCGTTAGAGTTCTCATCAGCACTTCCCTGCTCTAATAACCTTCCCAATTCCAAGGGCTAGGACCATGGTATTATTAATTTAAGCGATGTTCCCAATACCTCATAGCTTATGTGTTCGTAACTCATGATCGGGGGCTAGAAACTAGTCCTCTGGACTACGGCCTTCAGATGATTTTTCCTTTACAAGCATCCAATCTTCTAAATTTTGAACTTCCCGAAGTGGTTACCGCTCACAATGATTGATTTTATGGTTAGCATGATTCCCAGAACCAAATCAATGGTCTAGCTTCAATCCTTACACTATCCTTCCACTGGCTTAATCCAACAACTATGACTTTAATCAAACATTGAGATGAATGGCCATGATTATTTTGGAGTTAAACTTCAGAAATAGATTATACTCATTGATTTGTATCTTGTATCAACAGTTGTGAATGGCTCATGTCCTCATCCTTTAACCTTTCTTGATCAACAATCAAGAATGACTTCGACCTTCGGGGATTCAAGAAGTTGCTAGTGGTAGAAGTTGGTTTTCCCCGAAGGAAATACTCCCAGAGTAACGTAGTTTGTTGACATCACTATTGATGTGGCATTGGCCAAGTGACTGCCACGTGTCACTTACATTTGTGACTTTCACATACATGAAATGCCAACTGGACCTTGACACTTGTCACCATCTTATTGCACCATATGTCCTTGTCAACGTGATATTGATGATGTGGGATCTCACTGTGTGTACCATGTGTCTTACTTCATGGTTTTGGAGCTCCGAACTTCGGGTGAACTTACATGTTCTAAACCCTTTTTTGTTGAAGTGGTTAGTGTCAAAGTGGTCAGTGTCGAAGTTGACCACAATTGGACCCTCCTATCCTGATCCACAGGTCATCATGCATTGTCTAGATATGATGGCCCTCATTTACTTTGGGAATTTGAGGCTCTGACCTTCGGGTAATTTTACCTATTCTAGACTCATTTTTATTGGAGTAGTCGGCACCAGAGTTGACCATCTCCTTTCTTTGTGCGCTCTGAATAGATCAACAATTGAGGGGATTTCAGGATCTGATGGTCGACGGGATTTTGTGACTACGGGGCTTCGGGTAAACTTACCTGGTCTTGAATCATTTTCACCAAAGTGGTCAACATTGGGTTTGAATGCTATTACACAATCATGATCTGATGGTTGAGGTTTATTTATTCTGATCTGATGGTTGGGATTTAATTTCTCCTAGCTTCTAGCTTCATCTCAATCTGACGGTCTTGGATTGTCCCGAATATTCAACAGACAGCCACGATTCTCCTCTTCTTTATGCAAGTTTCCTCTATGATCTAATGGTCAAAATTTGTCCTGAAAACTACATCAGCAGACAGAATTCCTCCTAACCTATTTGGCTTTATACTTGGATTCCAATTGAACCAAGATCGTTGATCTATACCTTTGGTCAGCGATCGATGATTGTCATATCTCCCAACTGTAACATAGTTTCCTCACATTTCTGAGGGTGTTCGCTAGTTGACTTGTTGGGAATTCAATCCCAATAACACTTCCTTAAGGTACTTATTTTATTGAGCTTTCTTGCATACTCTGATCTCGTGCAATCCAATATGTTGCCTCTCCTGAGCTTTTAGGATCTCAAATACATATAATGATAATACCATATTGATCTTCTTGACATCAATGCCAACATAATACCATGTCCAATCATTGATCATATTGTCCTTATTTGACATCAATGCCAACACCATAATTCCATGTTCAACATTCTCTCCCTTTAGCATTGATGGAAACAAAGTAAAACCCCTTTTCCAATCTTAACTGGATTTTATTGATCATTCTCCCCCTTTGAAAACAATGACAAAAGGGATGTTTCCTTTTAGGGTGATACTCCCCCTGAGGTGATTCCCACCCTCTCTATGAATCTCTCCCCCTGGAATCAAGCTGCTACAACCAATAATGGGAAGAAAAATAACTCCCCATGTCTTCTCATAACAGATTTTCTTCAGAAACTATTTCACATAACTTCACTGAGAGAATACATAACTGGCATTTTTCATGGGTAGGTGAAGACCTACAACAAACCATGTTAGATCTTGCATATATTTATACCGTCAAACCATGTTGCTTTTGATGAATCTAGTTATCTACTCATTCATTTGTATTCCAAGAGCCTCCTCATTTTTGTGTGCTTCACTACTCATACAGGAACAATCTTAAGTCTTCCCTAATTCCTCCTTCCTTCCCTTTTTTTATTTTTTTATTTTATTTTTAGGAGGAGTTTCAATAGATCATCAAAATAGCATTGGAAAACTTATGAGATCATCATCACTCAATTCTTTTGGTTGGTCTTGTATTGAAGATTCATCATCGTCGTCATTATTTTGTGCTCCAGAAGCTTCTTTATCCTTGTTTTGAGAATTTTCTTTTTGCATTTTCCATTTGTTGGGTAATGGATAATCTACGTGCATGACATTATCAAGTTCTGTAATTGTGTCAAATTTTTCTTTAGGAGTTTTCTTGTCTTGAGCTTGATCTATTTTATATGCATAGCTTTGATTATTATATTCATTTTTATAAGTTTTACCCACCATTCTCTTATTATTAACTTCATCAATTTCAAGTACAATATATTCATCATCTTTCTTGCTTTGTACTTCAATTTTTCTTTTCCATATCTTCTTATTATGTTTGTTAGGGTTTCCTATCTTTAAGGATTGCATTGATAATCTACATTCTTTGGTTTTATGACCATAGTTGTTGCATTTTTCACATTCAATATTGAAGTTTTGCAATAGAGAAAATGAGTTATAGTTTCTCTCCTATGTATTGTACTTATTTTTATTATATCTTTGGACATTTCTACGATTGTATTGTCCATAAGCTTCGCAGTGTACTGCCTTATGTCCAAAATTATTGCAAGAGTAATAGTATCCAATAAATAGATATTTATTAGAGGGATTCCTTCTGGTGATTGTATTTTTCTTGTCATATTTTACTCTAGTAGGGAGTGTTGATTTATGTTTATGTGGAACGGTTTTCAATGGTATCATATTTTCCTTATTATCTTCTCTTCTTAAGGAGCCTTTTAGAGGATCTGTGTAATTGATTGGCCTTTTAGTTGATCCTTGTGATGTAGTGGTTGAGTCTTGGGTGTATCCCAAATCAATATTTTTTTTTGGTGACCTCTGACTACTGAGAATTTCATCCAATATTTTTGAACTATTTTCAAATTTTGATCTCTTCTTTTCTTTTTCAAATTCACCTTTTAGCAACTCAATCTCAGCTTCTAGATTCTTACATACTTGTTCTCTATCATTGAGTTGTTTTAAAATGACTTCTTCAATTATTTTAGCTTCTAGGAGATGGGACTTCAGATCATTGATGATATTCTCTGACTCTTTGGTGGTTCTTGATGCATCTATTTCTCTTGATTGATGTGATTCTTCAAATTCTTGAAGTTGTGCCCTAAGTAGTTTATTCTTCTTTTTATACTTTCTTAGTTTTTCTAAAGCACTAATCAGTTCTGCATCTAGATCTACTTCACCTTCACTTTCATAGTTTTTTTCATTATGTATATTATTATTTTGATTGTTCATTCCCATAAATAGAAGCTCTAAATCTTCATCTTCACTCATATCTGAAGAGTTAATGTCAACTTTAGAGTAGAATTTTTTATTTTTATTATAAAATTTCTTTTTGCATTGGTATTTTTGGTTGTGGTATTCTTCATCACCATTATCCTCCTGCTTGTGATAGGGACATTTGTTAGCAAAGTCTGATCCTGCCATAGTTGACATTTGAAGGGTGACTTTCCTTTATATTTTCCAGATCCTTTCTGGAGTTTCTTTATAAAGTTGGCCTCTCCTACGTCTGATATGTCTGACTGATCTTCATGAGACATATGTTCATGTTTCTTCTTTTCTTTATATGCCTTAAAGGTTGTCTCTTCTTTTGATGGTTTTTCGTTCTTTTTTTCATCTCATATGCTATAAAGATTCCATGAAGTTGATCTATTGTGAGTTTGTCAAGTTCTGGTGTATCTTCAATTGTGGATATCTTGGCATCATATCTCATAGGTAATGACCTTAGTATATTTTTCACAATAGTTTTATCGGTAAGTTCTTCTCATGTTGCTCTAATTGAATTAACTACCTCATATACCCTATGAAAGTATTCAACAATGTTCTCTTCTTCTTTCATCTTCAAATTTTCAAATTGATTTCTATAGGTTTGTAGTTTGGCTTCCCTCACTTTGCTATCTCCTTCATATACAACCTCCAATTTATCCCAGATTTCCTTAACTGACTTACAATGCATAACCTTCACACATATAGAATTTGTCAACCCTCCTAGAATTGCATTAACTGCTCTTGAGTTGTCATTGCATATCTTATTTCCTGCAGCATATGTGGGTGGAGTAGTTGGTGCGGTGTAACCATCTACAACAGATTACCAGATATCAAAACCAAGAGCCAACGGGAAGCTTGTCATTCTTATTTTCTAGAGAGCATAGCCACCTCCATCGAACAATGGTGCTTTGTTGTTAGAAAATCCCTCTTGATGATCCCTTTCTTCAGCATCTGCCTTCCAATTGTTAGACTATGCTAAAGGTACTTGCTTTGATACCAATTTTTGGAATACTAAGAAGGGGGGGTGAATCAGTATTACCCTTTCTCAACAATTAGCAATTACATTTATATTTTATTGATTACCACAATAGATCAACAATGGACTTGTATGTAAAATCAATTATATAAATATAATTAACAGGAATTACAAGGTTTTATAAAGAATAGTGAAGGACACCAATCCTTTTTAGAGCACCAACTCTAGGAGACAAAAATCCCCTTCTTCAGGGCACCAACCCTAGGAAGCACCAACTCCCTTGTCTTTAGGGCACCAACCCTAGGAAGCACCAACTCCCTTAAATTTAGGGCACCAACCCTAGGAAGCACCAACTCCCTTAAATTTCACACTTTACTTAGTAAAGGATATGAATCCTTCTGTGCTCCACCCTTCCACCCTCACGGCGTCAGTATCATCAGTTCCTCTTCTTGGACTGTGCTTATGTTTTGATCTTCTAATATGGACTGCAGAGACTCTTTCTTCTCACCACTCTTTCTTGTTTATATAGTCTTCCAACTAGTATGAACTATGAAGCATTGTGTCCCTTTGTTTGGACCATTGCACCTCTTCATTTAAATTAACAATAATAACATTTGTTTTTCTCTATTATCATTCAAACATTATCGTGAAGGCTTTTCAATTTGGTGAGAGTGTTTTTCATAAATCGATCATAGTTATGGATTGATTTCTTTTAACTCGATCCCATTCCTTTTTATTTCCTTATCAAGCCTTTGTCGCGTCCCATGCCAGTCTTGTTGTTTGGTGACCTCTGACTACTGATAATTTCATCCAATATTTTTGAACTATTTTCAAATTTTGATCTGTTCTTTTCTTTTTCAAATTCACCTTTTAGCAACTCAATATCAGCTTCTAGATTCTTACATACTTGTTCTCTATCATTGAGTTGTTTTAAAATGACTTCTTCAATTCTTTTAGCTTCCAGGAGCTGGGACTTCAGATCACTGATGATCTGCTCTGACTCTTTGATGGTTCTTGATGCATATATTTATCTTGATTGATATGATTCTTCAAATTCTTGAATTTGTGCCCTAAGTAGTTTGTTCTTCTTTTTATACTTTCTTAGTTCCTCGAAAGCACTAATCCGTTCTGCTTCTAGATCTACTTCACCTTCAGTTTCATAGTTTTCTTCATTATCTATATTATTATTTTGAGTGTTCATTCCCATAAATAGAAGCTCTGAATCTTCATCTTCACTCATATCTGAAGAGTTGATGTCATTTTTAGAGTAGAAGTTTTTATTTTTCTCATAAAATTTCTTATTGTGTTGGTCTTTCTAGTTGTGGGATTCTTCTGTTGATTTTTCATAAGCTAGGTTAAGAATGAATTTCATTCCATTTTAGAATTTCACTTAACCATAAACAATAATGTTACAACAACCAAGATCACAAGAAGAAACACCATGCACAAGAACACAAGAAGTATCCTGGGAAACCCTTCTCAACAAGGGAAGAAAACCCAGCCAAATCCTTTGTTATATTCTTCAAGAGAAATACCTTCACCACCAATAAGACCTAGTACACAAGAGGGTGCTCAACCCCTAGAAGACTAGCGTCCAAGAGAGGTGCGCACTTTTCCAAAGAAGGTGTCCTTGCTGAAATTTCCAAACACACATGAAAGATATATTTCCTCAATGGGGAATTTACCTTTACTTATACTAACCTAAACCTGTCAACAGAAGTGTCTATTGGAACAACAGGGTTGACCTCACTTATCTTATAATATAATTAATATTAACCAGATTAATTATCTTTTACATTAATTACTTGTCACATTAAGGTAGGGTCGACCTGCACCCTTTACATTACGATTAGGGTTACAAGCAGGTCTGAATCTTGAAAAATATAGCAAGGGATCTTGTACACCCACTAGATGCACATCCATAGGGATGTCCATATATTTGGCTCATTGCATTACACAGAAGAACCAAATCTTCACACGTTCACCTATGCTCGTCCACAGGCATGTCCACTCTACAGATCTTCTTTCCCACTACCTCACACAGGAAAATCATTTGGAGTTTCTCGTCAACTATGTTTCACAGAGGAGGCTAATACATCATCTTCATTTATGTTCACATGACGATGCACCCACCACTTTGGGATTTCACACATTCACCTTGTGCTCAGCCACAAGCACGTCTAATTCAATAGATCACGTGTATGCCAAACGCATTTGTTCACATGGCCAGCGTACCCACACAACCCTCGCCATTACTCTGATACGAGCGGTCCTAAGTCTGATTTCCTTTGGCTCCCATGCATTTTCGTAACCTCCAGTGTTAACCTCTGTGAAGATCCTCTGCATGAAAGAATGATGACTAGAAGGATGCATGTCCCGCGTAAAGTAAGAAGATGGAGGCGTGACTGTCTGGTCCTCCTCCTTTACCGGGTAAGCTCCATAACGATTCGTTCGCTTAGTGGTAGAAGGTATGGAAGGGTGAGTTGTATTCATGCTTGTTTTTGCAACTGGTTTTTCTCATGGTTGTTGGTTGAGGTCCTCCCTTTGCTATTATTGTATGTAAATCCAACCACGCTCTGTGTAAAATAATAGTTCTAACTTCGTGGTGGTTTCGACCCTAACTCCCCCATGAGGACAACCACCCACTGTTCATAAGTTTTAATAAACTTGTAGGTAAGTTTTTACACATTTCGGTTGATTTGATTCAGGGATAATCCCTTAGTAATATTAGGGTTTTTCTGTTGGCCTGCAACTACTCTCAGACTTCTCCGGAAAGCTCAGACTGGTAAACTTTGATGAAGTTACTCACGGCATACTTAACGCCAAAACCCCGTGGGTGAAACCTGATCAGATTTTCCCACAGTGACCCTAACAATTCGTAAATATATATAAAGCTTCCTATATAAATGACTGTGTATTATTACTCTCTGTATATTCTGTTAATTTATCCTTTGCAATTGTGAGGTCTTCATTGGCAATACCAGGACCTCGACCTTTTCTCGGTCGCTCCTACTTGCATTTTAATATTTTATGATTGATTAAGAGATGAGCCTTCGAGCTATTGGCTCCTGGAAGGGCTTTACGCATCCAAAAATTATTGTTCCTGAACTCTGTGGTTAAAAGGCCGGTTCAAAAATGTGTTTCGGGTTTCATTTTTATACTCGGTTTTTGGTCTGTGTAAACTTTACCATTACTTCGTAAGTTAAGAATTCATGATGCCAAAGTCCCGCAACCCTATTTGTGATTCCAAGTTGGGCAATAATGCCTATGTGGGACATGCTCTACACTACATAAACTCTATTGTTCTTTGGGTTCGTAAATATTTACTCCATTTCGCCCTTGGATCATACGATATGAGTCGTAAACCCTTTCCTGGGAATATTGTAGATATTCTTTGATATTATGACTCATGCATTACTCTAAGTGTCAATAGCTTACTCATACTTGAACATGGATTTAAATGGCCAATTGTTTCACTGTGCGTAAAAATACTCCAGATTCTAAATTCAATTAACAACCAATGCATTTGAGTTCTCTGTTTCTGTACTTTTATGCCTGAAGTTTATATATATTTGTATTTTTCTTCCGTATAAAAATAGGATAATAAAGGTCGCATCTAGAGGCAATAAAACCCCTATGTTCGACATGCATTGTACTATGTGAACTATTTATCATTCTGGTTATTAAGATCTTAAAGGTTCTTCTTGTTTATTTACCTTCTGCAATGTTTGGTTAAAATTTTGGTTACCATAATCTAATGATGGGACCCATGTTTTGCTTGCGAGGGTATCCATCAGGCAATTCTTGGTCCACTCCTCCCCTTTGGGCCTGTGGACGATTTTCCTCATTGACGCTAATGGAAGAAAGTGCATCTATGCCCAAATCGCAAGCTAAGTAAAATTCATATATTAAATATGCAATATTTTTATTTCGTAAATCCATCCTGGTCATTATTCTATCTTCAATATTTAATTTTTATTGATTTGATTCATAATCTTGTGTACTGGTATTCTTGATCATTCCCTTATAGACCTTAATCGCTATGAGGATGTGGATTGACGAGTTCAACTCACTCAAAAGGTATTTGAGTTCCAACTTGTGGCGTCTCTTAAAAAAAGCAACCTCCCAGGTTATGTTTATAGTGATCCAGGTTCCACCCTAGGATACTATTATCGTGATAGTTTTATACCAGGCTTTCAAAGATAGTTGGTTTACTTGTATCTTCAATTATTAATGGAAAAGACAAAGGGGAAACCCTATGTTGAATACGATGTCACTATTTAATAGTTAAGATCGCTTGTAGAATTTGAAGACTCTCTAAGTGTTGTACCACCTCTGTACTATGTAGTATGTTTTATGTATACATATCACTGAACATTTCCTTCTGGGTTACTTGATGAAAAGGGACTGTAAATTTCTGCTCCATTAATATCGTTGGATTTAATGCAACTACTTGAAATCTCAAGTTATTCAAAAGTCAATAAACAGCTTCTTGTGTTATTTGTTTATGCAGTTATGTACCTCTATTTATGTTACGATATATATATGTGTGTGTGTGTGTGTGTGTGTGTGTGTGTGTGTGTGTGTGTGTGTGTGTGTTTTAATCATCTCCAGAACTTCATTTGACATTGTAAAGATCAATTAAGGAAGGCAACTCATGCAAGCAACACACTTATAATTGTCCCAAATCAAGTAATTGATCTTAAGCAAGAACATGAGATGATTGTAGAATGGAAGTTCAATCATACTTTGCTTCAAGATAAACTAATGTCGTGCAAGTACTACAAACATATTAGCTCAATTGCAGTCATATTTCTGATGTTATCATTGCTAATGTTGTCAACATGGATGATAGTGGCTTCAGTAAGATGTGACAGAGTACAAGTGGCTAACAATATGATGTTAGTTGTCATGGTTGTTTTACAATTTATCTTGATGAGACAGGCACACAAGACAGATTTTAAAGACAGAGAACAAGTGGGGTGACCTATCTTGCACTTGATGACTGGTTAGTATCCTTTTGGAGTACCAAAAGGTCTTAGTGGGGATGCATGATCGAAAATTGTTCTAGAAAGGCCTAACAATCAAAGTTTTTGAATGCTTAATAAAACAACATGATCACGAAGTGCTCATTGCAAGATTTCTGATGGCACAAACGGATCTAAAAATGGAGTTTGTCTGCAAAAGTTATCGCAATTTTAAGCTTGGGTCAAATAGGGAAAAAATCAAGTAGTCAAAGGACACGTGGCATGTCCTAGGGATGACACATGGAAGTGGCATATGATGACAGGTGGCAGTGGAAGAAGATGACATGTGGTAGGGGCTGGTGATTGGACTGATGTGTTGGCAAGTGATTGTGCTAGTGACCTGCCCCATCTAGGGCAATCTAGGGTGCCACGTGGCACCCTATATTAAGCCAAATGGGATCGGATCAAAAACTGGTTATAAGTATCATCTGTGAGATTCGAACTCAAGACCTCACCTCTTCAAGTACTGACAACTTCAATCAATTCCGCTAACCATTATGACATTTCATTACTTGTTAATAAAGGGTGGTATGAAATTATTTATTATAATGGTTGTTACCATATGGACAAGAAAAAAAAGGGGGGCAACGAATATGTTTTGAGTATGTTATAATATGGTTTTTATAACCATATAACATGTGGCCATTTCAAATATTATGCCACGATTCATGCCATACTTTATGGCATAATATATTCCCTAAATCAATTTTATACCACAACTATTAAACCCATATTTGATGCCAAAGAATCATGGGTTGTTGGGATTTGATCCCACAACCTCATATTATTTAACCAAAATATATACCACTGTATCACAGGTCGAATTTATGAAAAAAATAGCAGAACAGTTCACTTTATGCAAGGAAAACCAGCGAGCCAAGCAAACTTTGGAGGCCATTTCCGAGAGCTACACTCAGTCTTTTGCAGTGTCGTTAGTTGTGTTGGATTCTTGAGGTCGAGCAGAATACAGCCAAAGCTGTTTGTAATCCAATTTATGTACTTATGATGTAATTTTGAAGCATTGAAATTTAATGAAAGAGGCCTCCCCACTGAAGACCAAAGGCCCAGAGACATAGGCAATTTGTGTCGAACTCCGTTATCAAGTTTTTGGTGTTATGGTTTGTTGTTCCTTATGTGCAATTTCTTTTCTATATGTTTTCTAATGGCTGCAACCTTCTTTCATTAAAAAATTATTCTTCTCTTTAAATTCTAAAAGGTTAATAAACACATGCTTTAAAAACTCAACCATAGTCTTTAAAAGATCTTTTCATATCAACAATCAACCAGAAAGGATTTAAGGGACTCTTCCCTTTTTCCAACTCCTCCTACACGGTTTGGAATTTTCAGTTTAATTGAACTACTTCTAAGGCCTCTCTGCCTTTGCACATTCATGGCTTTAACCAAAATTATTCAACTAAACATATTCATTATTTTATTTTGCTTGTACTAGTTGTACTTGTTTTCACATTCGTTCTGTTAGGGTATACAACTTTGCCTCATACATCAGAGTTTTAAAGTGAGAAAAGTATTCCACCTTTTTTTTTTCCTTCTTTGTTTCAACAACCTATCCCTCTTGGGATCTTCCTGATTTCTTCCTTGAGTAGGCTTATTCAAGTTCATATTGACTTTTTTGGGTAAATTAATATACTGCAACATCAAGATTTTGGTTCATAAATTAATCATGAACCAGTGCATTCAACACATTACCCCTCAGATTGGTCATTATTCATTTGCATGCCTCCCATACTTGCATTATATTTTAGAACGTAATCTAGGATTCTTGTATAATTAGACTTTGCAGCCCATTGTTTATTATTTTAGCAGTCCTTAAGATTATAACTTTGTTTTCCAAACAGAGTGCTTCAAATAGTTCCTCCACGTGAACTTCTTCAACATGCAACTCTCTTGTTGCATATACAACCTTATCTAAGACCACCTCAACTTTGATTCTACCTCAGCTTTGTTCTTTCATAAATTCACCCAATATTCCATAAGGAATATAAGTATGCATTATTATTATGCATTTCAGATTTACATTTAAATAGGTACATCCATCAGTCTACATTTCTAATGTCTTTTTATGCACTCAACCACATGCATTAGTATGTTGTGTGTCTACTATAGGCACACTTCCTAATTTTATAAACATATTTACTATGAAATTATTTAACTCGTGATTGTTTACAATCGTTTCCGTGGCATCCTCAAGGGAAAAATCATATTACCTTCTATCATAACAATAGAGCATTCTTGCTTATTTATTCTTTCAGCGAGTTACACTAGCTCTTCATGAGGAAAATGGAATACATCCTCCTCGAACTATTATTTAAACATGAAAGTTCAGACCCTTCTACATAGGTGATCCGAAAAATCCTTAGATGCTTATTAATCTTTAATACATAATAATATCTACTTGATATTTGAAATAAAAATGATCGTTTTGACTGCTTGTAAATTAAATGTCAAATACTTATCTATCCAAATACACTTTATTGATAAACAACTTTCAAAATAACTGAGTGTAAAAAGAAAAAAAATATTAAAATCATATACACAAGTTTGATAACAGAGTTCACCTGATTTGGGCTACATTTGAGGGTCCACTTCCAATAGAGACCTCTTTATTAATGCTCAAATGCTTGTGTTTTTCAATGACCTTTTTCTGTGTTTCTCAAACTCAAAAATAGAGTACACCACTGAATTCCTTGGAAAAAATCATGAAAAATGAGTATAAAGTTCTTAAAATTCCATGTCAGAACCCCATGGCACACATTACAGTGCAACCTCTAAGTCTAGGTACCCTCGGGAACATACTTCGATACCATACTCTACACAATTATGAGTTTGTGTAGTCTTCTCGATTCATGTGCCATTAAATAAGGCGTGTGCCTCTTAACTTCCATCTGAAATCCATGGTTGGTATTAAATATAAGGTTGTGGCCATGCCTTAACAAGAGGCGCCTTTCGCACAACACTTAAGGCATGGCATTATTTGGGGGAGGTCGTGGGTTCCATCCTCTATGACCCCCTCCTTTGTTGGTGCATTGTTATAACATATGGATATATGTGGTGTGTTTGTTATATGGTTTTAACCAAAGTTTTAAACAACCCTCCACACAAGTATTATGATCACATAACAATATATATAACCAAGGTCGAGGGTTTGGGACCTCGACCCTTTTTTTCGTGGACTAAACCTTATATCAAGGTTAAATACATATGCCTACACATATGGTTAAGAAACAATTGAATGGTGTGATGGTAAAGATATTTGATAAGGTCTTGGGAGGTCATGAGTTCGATCCTCCAGATTCCCATAAACTTTTTCATAAACTTAACCATAATGGCCAATGGGAGGCTGCCACACGGTAGCCTCTCATTGGCTTATCATTGCCACATGTCGAATGCCCATTGGTGTCAATTGTACTGCATGGATTGTTGATTCACCTACCTGGTTGGATGTACAGTGTGCCATGTGGTGTTCCATGGTGTGGCCACATCAGCACCGTATGGTCATGCCATGTGTCACCCTTTCAATGGTGACACATGTCACCTTGACCCTTTGACTTTAGCCTTTTTGCCCTAGTTGACTTGAACTTTGATCGGCCATAACTTTTGCATACGAACTCTATTTGAGGTGATTTTTATGTTGTTGGAAAGCTATCGCCAAGATCTACACATTGATGGCATTTTCGAGAGCATTTGGGATGATTTAATTTTGAGCATTTCTGAATTCTTCTAGACCTCTGTGAGCGTTCTGGATCCTTTTAGACCTCTATGAACATTCTGGATTCTCCTAGATCAATGGGGCCAGCCATGCATCCATGGCATTACTCAGATATGGAAAGCGCACATATTGCCTCATAACCTACTTGATCAAGTAGTCATATCATGTCCTTATACACACACACACACACACACTAAGTATGTGCATCACTTGTACTTCTTTACATCATTCATTCACTTTCATTTAATACCATCCAATTCTAGCGGGAACCTATAGTCCTTCGTATGACCAATCTCACAAATAAAATCATAATTATGTTTCCCTCTCTCATGGAAACAACCAGCAAGAAATTTCTCTTGCCCCACTTTTATAAAAGCATCCCAAAATTCATAAAAATATAAGTAGGTAGTTACATCACTACCTAAGGAAATGAAACAACTCTAACTTCTCTTCATCCCTCACTACAATGTCCTTGCTAGCGGGCCTCTACAAAATGGAATCATTTCCTAAACTCCCTCTTATTACCACTTGATTCTACCATCCATACCCATACGATTACCATCCATCTCTAGATGTCAATCTGACCCATTGGTCATATGGAAATGCTCCAACACTTCCTTTACCAGACTTTATATATATCATTCCTTCATTAATCATTACAGCCTTATCTTTATAAGGCAATGACAGTAACATCATCAGCATTTCATTCATGTTGTTAATTTTCCTGCTGACATCGCGTCATTATTGACCAAATAGGTTCATCAACAAACCATACTTTATAGTCAACCATAGGTTCTAAAAATTATATTTCCATGTTGTATACATGCTCAATTATTATTGTATGCACTACAACATATCTTATGCACCAAGCGTATTACCTATTTGGATTATTCCAGCAACAAGTTTCCTTCATTATAGGTCAATAAATTGACCTTACAAGTTCCCATGAATCCTCTAAACATGAGGACTTTCAAATATTTGGTTTAATATTTTATTAAGCAACAATTATGATTACCAAGGCTTTATCATCCCATACTTATAGGCAACTTTACAATCACCGATCCATTCATTTTCTAGACTCATGCAGTTCTTATAACAGGATTTGGTTAATTCTGCCCTTTTTGCACTTAGGTCTTATCATTAATGCTTACTAGCATATTTCCACTATTGTAGGGATAGCCATCAATCCAACAGATCAATAATTTAATCCCTCTATTGTAGTCATCAAGTTAAGATTTCTATTGTAAGAATTTTAAAACAACAAAAGAGTTTCAATCTGCAGTCCTTCTCCTCAAGGAGCTAATGCAGATAATAATCAATCCATTAAAGGTAGAAACATTTTTCAATAGGCTAACATCAACCATTGATATACGAGTCCTATAACTGGTATCTTTGGCCCATCCAGGCCTAGTGTTGTAACTTCCTCTTATACCACCTATAACACACCCAATCCCCTAAGTACCCTTTTAAGGGATGGGGTATTAAATTTTTTTCTTTTCATAAACTTTGTCGAATCTCCTTAAGAAGGACATCAGCGTCTTCTGCTCACCAAGAGATTTACAATGACTATAATTTTGCTCAAAATAGATCTCTAAATCAAAAGTTATGGCTCTTTGAAGTTTATGGGCCTTTATTGGTCAAATGCCTCTATACTGCCACATGGCACTGACGTGTTAGAACACATCACCCTTAGCATAAACATGGGTACATGTGTGGAAATCACCACTTATTCCATCGGGCATTGGCTTGGTTACGCTAACTGATGTCATCTCGGGACATCGACCACCAACATGTCGATCCTTTTCTGCACCCAACACTTCAATATGAAAATCTCTCGACACCTGAATTAACCAGGTGTTGACACCTATCCTCCAATCATCGGGACCACTGGACCTCAAAATCTCATATCTCGAGGTCTCGGGACCTCGACCCTTTTCACTATTCACATAGCTCAAAAGGCCTTATCCGAGATGACCTCGCGCCTAGGACACGCGACCCTATCCACAATAGGCCACATGTTCTGACATGTGGCCCTACCACTAGCTGCCACCTGTCATGACACATAGAATTTGTTCCACTTTGACACATGGCACTCATTTCCTCCACGGACCCTTATCTCATCATGTCAAATCTATGTGCCACATGGCACCACTCACGTCATGACACGTGGACCTTCCACATGGGTTGGCATGGATGTACATGTCATTGCAGTGCCCCAGGTTCGCCCAAGAAGGCGTTGACACTTGTTGATCCATGTGGATATCGATGGCCACCCACCATTTCCAACTCACTCAAAACAGTTTTCTGGCAATTTTGGCAATTTATTATTTTTAGTAGTTTTAACTTTCGGGGCCATTTTGAGGGATTAAATGAAGGTTTTTCAGGATCAAGCTTCTCAATGATAGCCTAAGGAATAATTGATCCCCTAAAATGAATTTACTCGACAATACCTTTCCAAAGGTCTATCGTGTGCCTAAAACGAATATCGTATGCAAAAGTTATGACCTCGGGAAGTTGATGTACCAACTTACCCAAACATGGCCCACATGACTTTTGGCACTTCTTCTAGGGTTAAGTTTTTCGATGTCTAGGGTTTTTTATATTCCTGTTTATTGTAAAAAGGCCTTCAAAACCTCATTGCATTCATCTTCTTGCAAATGAGCACATCTGTCACATCTCTTCTCAAATATAAGTCGTCACCATTCCAACAAGCTTGTTTTCCACTGCATTTTACAGTTTCAGCTTATTTCGTTATTGAATAGAAAACCAATTTTATTGTATCTCTGTTATTTTGTATTAAGCATATTTTAATACTTTGCATTCATTTCATTATGCTCATAAAATATGGATCAATGGTATCAGAGCGGTCTGCTCCTTGTCGTCTTAATGCATGTCCCCAACGAGGTCAGGGTACAAAGAATTGGGTCTCGAGCTTGTTTCTCTCGAGGACAAAATCTCTCTCACACCCAAGCGACCTCTCGTGGTAGGAGAAAATAGATATGATGGGACAAGAGATCCTTTCAAAATGTTGCTTGAGGAATCCCTCATGCAACAAAGGAACGATATGATGGATAGTTTCGCGCAAATCCTTCGGCAGCTACCAACAGACGACGCATCTTCCTCGAGCAGAGGCATCGCCCCCTTCAAGGTTTCAAATCAACTTCGATATTCCTATATTTGAAGGTCAAAAAGATGCATATGTTGTAGACAAGTGGTTGAATCTACTAGAAGGGCATTTTTCTATCCATAACTTTTTGAATAGAGAAAAGATTACTTTTGCACTCTTCAAAGTGGTTCCCCATGTCAAAGATTGGTGGGAAACGTTCTATGAGCAAAAGGAAATAGAGGAACCCTCATTATTTACAGTCGCGGCCACCTAGGAATCCTTCAAGGATGATATTAAGGAACAATACTACCCTGTCGGAAGTTATGACGACTTGTATACCAAATGGACCACAATGTGGCAAGAAAGAGACCAAGCAGTGCCAGAGTTCACAAATATCTTCCATACATTGTGCACCAAGTTGGGTATCAAATATTCACAGCGACATCTGGTGCTCAAGTATCACGGTGCTCTACATAGATACATCTAGACCGAAATGGAATTTCTGGACATCTCATCCTTGGGCATAGCCTACCGATATGTCGTCAAAATCGAGCAGAAGCTCAAACAAAAGATGCGACAATTTGGGCCTGGGAACCCCTCACAGCAAAAGCCAGGAAGGGGCAGCCTCAACACACAAAAAAAAGGACAGATCAAATATGGACAATATTAGGACAACCAGTCCAAGACACAAGCAAAGAAGGACGCTAGAAAGACAAAGAAAGATACCGGGAAGTGGTGCGACTTCCATAAAAGCCCTTGGAATAACATTGTTAACTGCCTCTCAAAGCAGTCGTTGGTGGCTGAAGGGAAAGCCTTTGAATCAGATGTGGATTTTGACTCTGAGTCAGAACTAGAAAGGGGAAGATGGATCATTGACACGGAACCTAGTGCCACTGTTGCTACCACCAAGCTCCAGACTAGTGAACTAGACGAGTGCCTCTTCCATTCACAGATGTGGGTAAAAGGCACCCCGTTGCACTTCATTGTTGATAGCGGTAGCCAGAAGAACCTCATCTCAGTAGAGGTCGTCGAGTGGTTGGCCCTGCCAACAACACCACACCCACAACCCTACACCATTGGATGGCTCCGTCAAGGAAGCAATCTATGTGTCATCCAACAGTGTCGACTATCGTACGACATCAAGCCCTTCAAAGACGAGGTATTGTGTGATGTTGCTCCTCTCGAAGTTTGTAATGTTCTTTTGGGCCAACCTTATTTATGGAAACTTCATGTTGTATATGAGTCTAGGCCTTGTAGTGTTATTATTACTTTGAATAGGAAATTGTACAGGATACCCGAGGCAGTCCCTCCTAGTGATATTTCCTTGATCTCTGCCAAGCAATGCAAGAAGGTCATCTCTTAGATCGGGAAATTTTTCTTCTTCGTGATTCGCTCTCAGAGTGAGCGAAAGATCGCAGCCACATATAGGGCCTCCACGACCGATCTCTCCACACATTAGAAGCAAGTGGATAAGGTTGTGGAAGAATACTCAGATATCTTCTTCTCTCCTACCGAGGTACCTCTGCACTGTTAGGTCAAGCATCCCATCGATCTGACCCCAGGTGCACCGCTACCCAATGGGCCAGTCTACCGCCACTTTCTGTTAGAAAATGAGGAGATCAAGAGGCAGATCCAATAATTGCTCCACAAGGGAAACATATGTCCCAGATCATCACCTTGTGGGAGCCCAATCGTGTTGGTGCAGAAGAAAGACGGGACCTGGCGACTCTGCATTGATTACTGGGCCCTGAATAAAATCACAGTCTAAAACCGGTACTCGATTCCCCGAATCGACAACCGCCTTAATCAACTCACATGGGCCAAATACTTTAGTAAGATTTATATGAAGTCTGGCTACCACCAGGTCCCAATAGAACAGACATATGTATGGAAGACTGCCTTCAAGTCAAAAGAAGGTCTTTTTGAATGGTTGGTCATGCCCTTTGGTTTGAAAAATGCTCCATCAACTTTTATGAGGATGATGGACGATATCCTACGACCTTTCACCAATAATTTTGTAGTGGTGTATCTGGATGACATCCTCATCTACAACAAGTCTTGGGCGAAACACTTGCAGCATATTCAACAGGTTATGCACACCCTGCGGTAGCACAAACTATATGCAAACTTGGAAAAATGCTCCTTCGGCATGGACATGGTCCATTACTTAGGCTACATCGTTGATCGGCATGGTGTGCATGTGGATCCAACCAAGATCCAGGTCATCCAAGACTGGCCAGCCCCAACCACACTCACTGAACTTCGGAGCTTCTTTGGCCTCGCCAATTTCTATCGGAGGTTCATGTTGGTATTCTCTCATATCGCATGGGCCCTCAGCCAAGTAACTAGGGGTGCAGTAAGGAAAAAATTGTGTGGGGTCTATCCCAAAAACAAGCCTTCGATGACTTGAAGAACCGTTTGTGCTCATCCCTAGTACTTTCATTACCGGACCTGCAACATCCCTTCGAGATCGTGACAGATGCTTCAAACTATGTTGTGGGCATCGTTCTCACTCAACACTGCCACCCCGTGGCATATCATAGTGAGACATTATTAGATGTTGTCCGTAAGTACGCTACTTACGATAAAGAAATGTACTCCATTGTGCAAGCCTACCGCCACTGGAGACATTACATTCTTGGGAAGGAGACAGTCATCCACACTGATCACAAGCCACTACAGTTCATGCAGACCCAAGGAAAATTGCAGAATGACTGCCATCAGAAGTGGTCCACATACTTACAGTAGTTCCACCTCAACATCAAGCATAAAACAGGAAGTACCAACTGAGTTACTGATTGCCTCAACCAACCTCCAGTCGTGACACTCACCACAGTGCTAGACTCTTGCGGCCACGAGACCTTCTGATGGCCCCACCTCTACGAGACAGACCCTAACTTCTCCACCACCTACCAAATGTTAGGCGCGAACTCAGTGATCGCTAATTTCCATCTTCAAGATGGGTTGTTGTGTCATGTGGGCCATATTTGCATTCCATCAAGCGAGCGCGAGAAGCTGATTTGGGAAGCTCACTACAGTTGGGTGCCAGGACACTTTGGCATTGAAAAGGCAATGGCAGTGCTGCAAAAACATTTCTACTGGCCAAAACTTCGACAGGATGTCGGCAAGTATATCAGGTCCTGCACCGCCTGTGCTATTGCCAAATTGACTACTAAGAAACAGGGTCTATACACCCCTCTTCCTACTCCTGACAGGCCGTGGGAATCCATCTCAATGGACTACATGTCGTGCCTCTCGTCCACCAAGAGGGGAAATGACTATGTTTTTGTGGTTGTTGATCGCTTTTCCAAGATGGCGATTCTAGCCGCTTGCAAGAAGAACATCATAGCAAAAGCCACTGCCAAGATCTTCTTTGAACGAGTATGGGTACATTATGGGATCCCACAAACCATTATCTCAAACTGTGACAATCGGTTCCTCAGCACATTCTGGTCGAGCCTCTGGTCACTGTTGGATACCAAGCTCACCAAATCCACTACCTTCCACCCCCAAACAGATGGCCAAACTGAGGTCGTCAATCAGATGATCGTACATATCATGCGCATGTACAACTCAAAACACCCCTACACATGGGATGAGAGTCTTCCCTATGTCCAACATAGCTACAATCGAGCCCTGCATAGCTCAACTGGCCACAACCCCTTTCAGGTGGGGTTGGGATTCCAACCGTTGGGCCCCATGGATGTTGCACTACCCCCGGTGGCCACCTCGGTCGACTCGTCCCCTGCTCCACTAGAAGCTGAAAAATCCACCCGGTTCATTGAGCGAATCCAACACATCCGCCAATAGGTTCAGGATATTATACAGAGGTCTAATTCCAAGTATAAGCAACGCCATGATCAACATCGGGTGCCACATAAGTTGCAGATGGGAGACAAAGTTTGGTTGCACTTGCAAAAAGAATGCCTTACAGGGCCCCATCGGAATCTTCGCCCACTTCATTATGGGTCGTACACCATCACCAAGGTTGTGGGTGAAAACGCTTTTGAGCTCAAAATTTCCCCTTTCCTTGTCCTGCACCCAATCTTCGATGTGGCTCTCCTTCGACCATATTTCCCACCATTATTGGACACCTCAGAGATAGCATAGCAATTGACACCAACAGAGCTCAACCCTGGTTGCATGAAACATGCATCCAATGATCATATTGTGGACACACATATCAAGGGCACTTGACAACAAAGGATCCAGTTGTATCGAGTCGTCAAGGCAGGGCAACTCCTGCACCAAGGAAAGTGGCTCACCCGGGACCAAATTCAGCTGAAATTTCCTCATCTGATGGGGGAACTCAATGCAATGGATACCATTGCTTCCTAAGGAGGGAGGATTGATCCAGGTGGATATCATTGGCCACCCACCTTTTCCAACTCACTCAAAAAAGTTTTCTGGCAATTTTGGCAATTCACTGTTTTAAGCAGTTTTAACTTTCAGGGCCATTTTGAGGGCCTAAATGAAGGTTTTTCGGGATCAAGCTTCTCAATGATAGCCAAAGGAATAATTGATCCCCCAAAATGAATCTTCTTGGTAATACCTTTCCAACAGGCTATCATGCGCCTAAAATGGAGATCATATGCAAAAGTTACGACCCCGGGAAGTTGATGTACTGACTTACCCAAACGGGGCCCACGTGACTTTTGGCGCTTCATCTCCTAGGGTTAGGTTTTTGGATGTATAGGGTTTTTAACATTCCTGTTTATTGTAAAAAGGCCTTCAAAGCCTCATTGTAATCATCTTCTTGTGAATGAGCGCATTCGTCACATCTCTTCTCAAAGATAAGCCGCCACCATTCCAGCAAGCTTGTTTTCCGCTGCATTTTACAGTTTCAGCTTATTTCGTTATTGAATAGAAAATGAGTTTTACTGTATCTCTGTTATTATGTGTTAAGCATATTTTAATAACCTGTATTCATTTCATTCTACTCATAAAATATGGATCACTTGTTCACCTCATACTCGTTGAATGATGTCATCTCAGATCTATCGTGCATCGTTTGTCGACCCTTTTTGTAAGACCTATTTCCCAAAAAGCCTCCCAGTGGTCCGAGATCCGAAATATAGCTGGCATCTTGGGGCACATGGCCCTATGTGGCCGTGTCGCCTGGCATGACACGTGGCACCCTTTTTCCACTTGGACCTTCGTCCAAATATGCCAAATCAAGGTGACACGTGGCACCATCAAGGGATGATACATGGCCCTCCCTCATCACTACACGTGGCACCACCAAGTAATCGCAAACATCAGAACATCGGCCCCTTACCGACCTCTTGTAGACTAAAACTCTCGTGGTCCGTCATCCGGGGATTACAATATACTTAATTAAGTTAATCACGTAATTAATTAAGGTATTCCCATGATTAAGGAACGGTTAACTGCATTAATTCTCGGGGTTACAATTCTACGATATCTACGGCTGAGATCTCTCACGCTTCGGTCGGACGACTATTACAGTTCCTTCCACAACTCTGGTGTAGAAGCGGCTATAAGGATTGGACGGTGGATATTCAGAGCATCCATCCACAAATCGATGATTCTCATCGAAGCAGATTTCGGACCGCGACACTTTACCTATCTCTTGTAACCTAAAACTCCTCGCAGTCCGGGGTCCAATTAACTTTTCTCCACCGAGATATACGGTGGATATCAGTCCACTCCTAGATCTAACGACTCATATTTATGGGGCTCACCACAGAGCTTATGCTTGACGAGGGTCCCACACTTGACTCGCCCGCAACCAGATGTTGACAAGTGTCCCTTCATGACACCATGGTTGCCAAGTTGGCACAATACATCATTATGACATCACCCTCTCTCTCTCCGGTTTATTAGAATTGAAGGTATGGAACCAGGGGTTGGAACCCTGGTCCTCAGATATCGAGTATCGAGACTTCCAAAGGGATTTGGACTTAGAAATCGTTCAAGGTCTGGTGCTCTGATGTTTCGCATCGCAGAACCCCTTCTGAGCTTTATGTAATGGATCAATGGTTAGCACTCCATCGCCCACCGATCCAACAGTCACAATCTCACACTAGTTTACAAAAGGGAAAAATGTAATGGTTAATTTGCCTATCTTTGGATGACTGGGATTTAATCCATCTTAGAGATCAACGATTGTTGAGTCTTGTCGATTCAACCAGACATTGAACAAGTTTAGTTAATAGTTGAAGCCTGGCAATCCTATGGCCTTGATTTACATCGGCCTAAAGAAGGAATTTCTCCATTTCCTTGGTCTCTTTTAGCACATTTACGAGCGAGTTGTAAACCTGCCACTGGACATTCAAATGAGGATCCAAAGTCCCACGACCATTCCAATTTGTTGGAAGAGAAAGAACATAAGGTTATTGACCTTCCTCAATCCCTTATACACAACATTGTCAACCATTTCATTCACAGGGTTGGAGGGTTATCTCACCTCCTTTAACTCAAAATCAATACAAAATATTTGTCTTCAGTTGTTCAAGGCATGCACCATACTCACAATCCAATAGTTATCAAAATGCAAAGGTTTTCCAATTAAACATGCATCAATACCATAAATGAGACATATACATTTATAGCAAAGTTACAGGTATCCAACCGTGCTTTTCATTTCAACTACAAAGAGTATAAGAGGTACTTATATGTTTACAAGTTGCAGTCTTCCAACTGAATGTGGGTGTTCACCTTTCCACCCAACCATAAGATCATATGCATTCACTCTTAGCACTTGGCCGCCCCCATTCCAAGCCATGATACCACCAGGGAGTCTCTCTCAAAATTCTCAGGGAAATTGACAGGTGAAGGTTACTCTATCTTGCACACATACCCCTTTTCCCTTCTCTGCAGGTCTTCTCCTCCGAACCCAGAACTCAGAGCTCTCCTCCTCTCTTTCCTTTGTGTACTTCTCTTGCACACACAGCTTGGAAAGGTTGTTGATTGTCCTTCTATTTTCTCTGTCAAAAGGTAGCTTGTGGGTCAATCATGGGGAACCCAGGGTGATCTTTCTTGTTGTCCTCTAGCTGACAATTTTCTATCACCTCAGGCAACCCTCCATCCTTCCATCCATTGAGGTGGTTGGTTGTTCAACTACCAACCTCCCTCATTAACTAATTTGCCTAGAAATCGAGGCTAAGGGAGATGGCTTATTGTTTTTTAAATCAAATATTTCAGCAATGAGAAAATTGTGTCATATTAGCCTGATGAACCTCTTCTCTAAGTTTCCTCACCCTTTCCTCTAGTGGTATCATGTTCGGTACTTTTAAAGCTTTACTCTCAGTCAGTCGGTTGGCATTCCTATTCAAAAAATAATAGAATCACATTGTCCATATGCCATGGCATGGCAAATCACTAATTATGATTAATTACATATTGAAGGAAACAGGGGTGTTACATCCCTTAAGGTGAAAACCTTTTTAGATTGAGAAAACTTGAGGAAAGGTTGCACCTCAAGGGATTTGATCTCTCTTAGCACATGATAGAATCGGAGTTAAGATGCATCTATGATGATGTGTTTATGCTCAATCATCTCGATGTTATTGCTACTTCGTGTTTGTACTCACACTTATCTCTATCATGCTAAGCTCAAATGTGCTCAACTAACATATGCTAATCTTAATTATACCCTCATTAAGTTACACTCAATGCTTGCTTGCACTATTTTCTCTTCTTTCCAAAAAAGTTGGTTGAATATCACTCTAAAATCTAAGATATGATAGTGTTATAAGCTATTATTCTAACTCTCAAGCTCTAGGCTTATAGGTTATGCATTCTAACTTAAGTACCATGTATGAAGAATAACACTATTTATGAGACAAAGCTTGCTAGATGATAGGCGATTAGAAGAAATTGTTTTTTGGTTTATTACTTGAATAAATTCCATCATTTTCAATTTTATCCTTGTAGCCTCTATTTGCGAAAGAAAAATAAAAGAGTATTATGGTAAAATGATTAGTTATAACTATAGAAATATATAAAGGTGGATGCGTATAGTTATTAGTTATACAAAACTCCATACTCCATATCCATGAGTTGGTTATTGTTCATCATCATGATAGCATCTAATCCTATATGTAGCTTCTTTTAGAAGCATTGAGTTGGTTGTTGGTCATCATCATGGTAGAGATTCTTTGAGAAGCATGGAGTAGGATGCCATGGTTATCCAACCCTCCGAATAATATAGTGCAGGGAGTTCAAAGTGAAGAGGATGGGATAGAGTATAGAAGTAAGGTAGAAGACACTTGTCTTGAAGTGGGTGGAAGTAAGATAGAATACACTTGTCTTGTCTTGCAAGGCAAGGCATTGATAAGCTGAATAAAAGTGCGAGGACCGACCAGGAGTGAATGGGGTTAATGACAAGTGGCGTGGATACAGGAATGGCGTAGGATACACGTGTTTGAAATAATGTCTATCATTATCCACAAGTATATCTATAAATATGAAGCCATCGCCATCACCGTCACCATCACAGATACATATAGATCTTGAACCCAATAAACAGAATCGATCGATCAGCCATGATTATGGGTTTGAGGATAGCATACACGCTTTTCTTCTTGTCTCTCTCGTGCTCCTGTTTCAAGATCCTCCATTTCCTCGTCTCGCCTTTCATCACTTTTATTTAAAACACTCTCTGGACCAACAATCTGCATCCCGCTGAGTGTAAATGCTTCGAATATTTCATATTTTTGTAATATCTATGTCTCAAGTATGCCATTCATTCATTATCTCTTGCTGCAGACCGGGCGAGATGACAAGGATAATGATGCTTCTGCTTCACAGTAGCTTCTCAATGGATCTTGGGTGCTGCTACTGGATTGCTGATATCGCCCTGATTGTGTCAGGCCTTTCATGGATTTATTTCAGTCACTCACATTGTAATTTATTGTATGGGGAGGTCTCCTGAATATATCCGACAATGTTTATTATTTATTTATTGGATCTGTAATCATATTTATGTATAAAACCAGGATTTGCACTGTTTCTATTTCTACCAAGGCAGGCACTAAAACCAGGATCTGCTCTGTCAAAGACCAGCCGACCACTTTGAAACACACAGATCCATTATTTCTTTACTTCAAAAGTCATTAAAAACAAAATATAACAACTTTGTTAAAGATTGCGCATTATTGGAAGCACTCACAACTTTTTGCTTTGCTCTTTTTCTTTCTGCTTTCTGCTTTCTTTTTTGTTAAGTTATAGATGAACTTTCTTTTAGAAAAGAGGGAAATCCTTTTGTGGTTACTCTCTACGAACTTGCAAATAGAAAAATGCAAATATTTTTATCCATTCAAAGTAGAATTGCCCAAATTAGAGTAATCTATTATGTTCAATCTATCAAAAAGTTTTAAACTTTTAAGTTTATTTATACAAAGGACTTACAATATATATCATTTGCTGTTATTTGCACCTTTCAATATATTTGGAAATTTAATGTTCATATTTACTTCATGTGTATCGTAATATATTTTTATTAAAATTTGAATATTTTACAAACCTTGTTGAATCCAATCACGCTGATTCCAAGTCTCACTACTTTGATTATTAATCAAAAGTAATGAAATTGTTTTAAATATAACCTCTAACATATTGTTGTGTTTAGAGCTTGAATGCATATAGGCATCTAAATTATACACTAATTAAATAAATATTAATCAAAAGTAATGAAATTGTTTTAAATATAACCTCTAACATATTGTTGTGTTTAAAACTTGAATGCATATAGGCATCTAAATTATACACTAACTAAATAAATATATTCATAGATATAATTCTCAGATAAATTAGATAAAAATTAAACATAATTACTTATCATTACACACTAAACTATATTAAAATATTTTGAATTACATGTTTTGTAAAAATGTAAATAGTTTTGTAACATCTAAAGGACATTTGACTCGAACTTATTTTGAATATGCATTAGAGTCATAAAATAAAATAAAATAAAAGTCATATTTAAGTAATTTTCGTTCAAGGTAGATATTTTTTCATTTTCTTATAAAACCTTGTAAAAGTAGATTACCATGGGTGTTTGGTCTTATAATTGAGATTTATGATTGCACCTTTGAATAGTGCCATCTAATTCATAAAATCACTATTGAAGAAAGAGGATGTACCCATTTGCTCCTCATTTGTATATCGCAAGGTCACTATCTAATTCTCAATTTCTCAAAATCATCATCTACAAAAGTGGATATACCCATTTGATTTCATAGCAAATTTACAAGAAAGTATGGTTGGTCCATTACCTAAAGTTTGAGTAATTGATAATTGCATTTACATCCCCAAAGGAAGAAAGAAAAGATTGCACCTCCCAAGCTTGCCATCTAATTCTAAAAAACAAGGAGAAACAAGTAATAATCAAACCATTGGCTATGAATTTATCCATGTAAAATGCTTTGAGTTGACATCTTTGATAAGAAAAGATTGCACCTCCCAAGCTTGCCATCTAATTCTCAAAACAAGGAGAAACAAGTAATAATCAAACCATTGGCTATGAATTTATCCATGTACAATGCTTTGAGTTGACATCTTTGATTGAAGCTTTTGAAAATCAAACTATTCAAAGACTACTAAGATAACAACCGTTTTCTCCTTAATTGTTGTCAACCCCTTTAAATTAGTTTTCGTTACATAATGGGTTTCCTATGTCAATGATATGCAGGTTTGTTTTGGGCTCCATGGCATTATTGATCCAAAATGGATCCAGGAAGGCCAAAATTTCAAAGTTCTTGGAATCGGACGAAACCAACGCTAATGTGTAGGGCTCGTCGTGTCGATTTTGGTAGTATGTGTTTTTCTGGAAATGGACACCTTATGCGAAAGTTATCGCATTCTGAACTTTTTCCCAAACATGCAAAAAAAGTCAACGATCAGAGGTCGTACTGCTGACATCAGCAGTACGTCACCATGACGTGGTAAGTGGCATCAGCATGACGTTAGTAGGGTGATGTGGCAGCACCAAGAGCTAACACGTGTCAGGCATTTTTGGTGTTTTCGGGCTGAGTTGGCACGGTACAGATTTGACACGTGGATTGTACAGACACTAACGTGGTAGTCCATACGATGATGTGGCCCAGTGACACTCTGACATGTGGGAGTACGGATGACAGGCTGGAAGATGATGTGGTGACAGGTGGCAGGCTCTAGGCATGTCGCGTGGTGTATAGAGCTAACTCGGCAAGCTAATTGTGCACTGACTGTTTGTACGGTGGTGAAGTATAGGGTGATACATGGCCCAATCACAGGGTGCCACGTGGCACCCCGGATGAGGCGTGGTGTATAGAGCTAACTCGGCAAGCTAATTGTGCACTGACTATTTGTACGGTGGTGAAGTATAGGGTGATACATGGCCCAATCACAGGGTGCCACATGGCACCCCGGATGAGGCCAATGAGGGCTGGTTCAAAAATTTTGTTATAGCCTCCGCAAGATTCGACCACCCGACCTCCACACAAGCCAAGACTTTGCAACAATCGGCGAACCAACCGAGCTACCTTTGGTTCTTGTTATACATATGTTGCAAGTTCTATTTAAAGTGATGGTTGGCAGGAGTTGGAGTTAAAGCTTGGTCAGCGGGGGGCTAGCCCGACTAACAAGGCGCCTTTTCATATGACCACCAGCAGAGGACCAGGAGCTACGAGCGGAGTAGGGCGCGAAGCTTGGGACTCAACCACATGGCCCTCCACATAACCAAGGGCCAAAGACCAGGGGCACGACCCAGCTCGAGGACACATGGTGCCTCCATGTGACCAAGAGCCCAAGTAAAAGGGGTTGGCATGCATTTTTTCCCAAATATGTTTTTTTTAACTATATTGTATGATTTTATTGTTAATTAGCCTAATTTTTATGGGATTTTGCCCATTTTTTAGGATCTGGAGCCTTTTTTGAGGCCAGATCTTGGGAGGAAGTTGGGAGGTGACCCCCAACTCAAAATCTATATAAACCAGAGGTTTTTGGAAGCCATGGGAGGTTTAGAAACAACATAATGTTGAAGAGTTTACTATCTTAATCCATTTTCATGTAGGGAAGCCATTGAGAAAGCGAACTTTAGAGGCCATTTCTGGGAGCTACGCTCAACCTTTTTTAGTGTCGTTAGTTGTGTTTGATTCTTGAGGTCAAGCAGAACACAATCATACCAGTTTGTAATCCAATTGAGATACTTCTGATGTAATTTTGAAGCATTGAATATTAATAAGAAAGCCTCCCCCACTGAGACAAAGGCCCAGAGACGTAGGCAACTCCATCGAACTCCGTTAACAATCTTGGCGTTATGGTTTGCTATTCTTAGTGATTATTTTTTGTTTTGCATTCTTTATTATGGTTGCAACATTATTTCATTAAAATATTCTTCTTCTCTTAATTCCTAAATGGTAAATCAACTCATGCATAAACTTAACCATATTCTTTAAAAGATCAATTTCAGATCAAGTGGTATCATAGCAGGTTGATAGTTGGTTGTTTTTTAGTATGCATGATTACCAGGAAAAAGCTAAGTCATGGTGAAGGAGATATTGTAGAAGGAAATCCAGAGATTAGATAAATAAAGAGGGCATATCAAAGTGAGGAGATGGCATCAGAAGAAGGACTTTCTCAAAACGAAGAGTTTCAAAGAAATTTATTTGCCATGTCAGAGATGGTAAAAGTGTTGTATGATGATTACTTGGAACGAAAGAGATCGGTTCAAGGGGAATCTTCAAAGCAAGCCAAAAGTGAAGAAGGAGAGGACCTTCCAAAATCTCCTCCTTCACCTCATTCATCTCCATCTTCTTCTTCTTCAAGTACAAGTCCAGATACTACTTCTTCAAGAAAACATTCTCATAAGCATAAGCCTGATATGCCATTACTTAAACTTGATGTGAAATTTGTTTTTCCCATGTATGATGGCGAAGCTAATGATGAGAAACTTGATAACTGAGTTAGACACATGGAGGTATATTGTAATGTGCAGCAAATCAAAGATGAGACAACCAAAATTAGATTGGCATCACTTCATCTTGAAGGCACAACTCTCATCTGGTGGAAAAGTAAGATGCAACATGGAACTCAGCAAGTTAGTAATATTTTTCCATCATGGCATGGTTTTATTTCCTCACTTAGAAAACAATTATATCCATTGTGATATAAGGAAAAGGCTTTAATTGAATGGAAAAGTCTTAAGTTAAGAAAAGGACAGTCGGTGCAAGAATATATAGATGAATTTTGTAAGATGGCTTTGATGTTAGATGTTCCATTGACTACACAAGAAACTCTTATGAAGTATATAGGAGGTTTTCCTGCTTATATTTGTAATATTGTGTTTATGTTTGGACCTACTAATCTTGATGAGGTTTATGTCCAAGCAATGTATATTGAAGCAGGAAAAATTGGAGTTGGTGTATCATGGGAATCATCTTCAAAGAAGGATGGCAAAGGAAGAGAAGCTCTCTTGCAAGCATTGCAATAAAGAAGGGCACGATGATGAACATTGCTGGCAATTGCACCCAGAGAAGAGACCGAAGTGGTTCAAAGAGAGGAAAT
This sequence comes from Picea engelmannii, assembly GCA_009831015.1. Lineage (NCBI taxonomy): Eukaryota > Viridiplantae > Streptophyta > Pinopsida > Pinales > Pinaceae > Picea > Picea engelmannii. Next base: position 377,006 of record ML779178.1, on the reverse strand, counting down.
GGAGGCAAAAAGTTGCAACATCAACACGGCCAACAGACTTGGGGTCAGATTCAGGTGATGAGATTAAGATCACAACAATTGGTTTATCAGGTAAAATTGGTGATGGTTTTGATTCAATATGTAAATTGTTTCATATAAGGGTCATAATGAAACATACTAAGATCAACACATTGATAAATAGTGGATCTCAATCTAACTTAATTTCAGAAGAGATGGTTAAGAAATTGAGATTAAACACTAAGATGCATCACAAACCCTATTCACTTAATTGGATAAGCAAAGATCAGAAATTGCCCATAACAAAGTAATGTATCATAAAGTTTGCAATTACATCTGTATGTAGATGAAGTAATATATGATGTGGTGCCACTAGAAACATGTGGAATGGTCTTAGGTAGCCCTTATTTATATGATCGCAAAGCAATCTTCTACAGGGAATATAATCAATATCACTTGTTTAAAAAGGGAACTGAATATGTTGTACATGCTCATCATATAAAAGCAAATCAATCTCTTCTAACAATGGAACAATTAAAGAAGGCAACTTATGCAAGCAGTACACCTATAATTGTGCCAAGTAAAGCAGTTGATCTTAAGCATTAACATGAGATGGTTGTAGGATGGGAGTTCAATCATACTTTGCTTCAAGATAAGTTAATGTCGTGCAATATCTCCAATCATATGGGTTCAGTTTCAGTCATATTTATGATGTTATCGTTGCTAATGTTTCCTACATGGATGGTAGTGAATTCAGTAAGATGTGAACGAGTGCAAATGGATAACAATATGTGTTCAATTATCATGGTTGTTTTGCAATTGAATATGATATGACAGGTGCACATGACAGAGCTTAAAGACAAAGTACAAGTGGGGAGGCTTATCCCGCACTTGATGTCTGGGGACCAAAAGGTCTTAGTGGGGAGGAATGATCCAAAATGGATCCAGGAAGGCCAAAATTTCAAAGTTTTTGGAATCAGACGAAACTAGTGCCATTGCGTAGGGCTTGTCATGTTGATTCTGACATTATGTTTTTTTTATTCTGAAAATGGACACCGTATGCGAAAGTTATCGCGTTCTAAACGTTTTCCCAAACATGCAAAAAACGTCAAAGTCAACAGTCAGAGGTCGTACTGCTAACGTTGGTTGCATGTCAGTATGACGTGGTAGGTGACATCAGCAGGGTGATGTGGCAACACCAGGATCTGACACGTGTCAGGCATTTTTACGCTAAGTTGGCATGCTACGGATTTGACACATGGATTGTACGGACACTGACGTGGCAGTTCATACAATGACATGGCACAGTGACAATCCAACACATGGAAGTATGGATGACAGGCTGGCAGATGACATGGCGACATGTGGCAGGCTCTTTGCATGCCGCGTGGCATATAGAGCTGACTCGGAAAGCTGATTGTGCACTAATTGTTTGTACGACGACGAATCATAGGGTGACATGTGGACGAATCATAGGGTGCCACGTGGCACCCCAGATGAGGCCAATGAGGGCCAGTTCAAAATTTTGGTTATAACCTCCGCAGGATTTGACCACCCGACCTCCACACAAGCCAATACTTCGCAACAACAGTCGGACCGACTGAGATTCCGTTGGTTCTTGTTATACATATGTTGCAAGTTCTATTTGAAGTGATGGTTGGCGAGTGTTGGGGTTAAATCCCGGTCGGAGGGGGGCTATCCCGACGACAAAGCGCCTTTTCATATGACCACCAACAGAGGACCAGGAGCTAGGAGCGGAGTAGGGCACGAACCTTGGGACTCAACCACATGGCCCTCCACGTAACCAAGGGTCGAAGACCAAGGGCCAAATACCAGGGGCGTGAAAGGAATCAGATTTGAAGAAAAGAGGTAATATTTTAAAGCTTTGTGCTATGATAAAGGTAAGATAAGTGGAAATTTTTGTTTCGAAAGAATGGATCTAGGTATGTTTGATAGATTTCGCACCAGTCTGAAAACTAGGGCATCGCTAGAAGAAAGAAGATTTGATATGAATAGATCTGATAAAGTTAATGAAAGATATGTTATTCCTATGCATAGAAAGAATTTTTGGACTAACAAGTGGATGTTGGATCCTAGAAATATTTTTTTGCAGGTCCATCACTGTGATCCCAATGCACAATGCAAGAAAGGTTGGGGATCATTTAAGAGAAAGAGGGGATTGACTCTTTGTTATAGTTGCAGAAAACCGGGACATCTTGCTAAAGAATGCCCTGGTACATGCCCTATATGTCTTTGCAGTAAAGTTGTTGGTCATGAAGTTTTGGATTGCCCTAGAATGATTTCTAAAGTTGAGAAGATAAACATGAAACAAGAAAACCATGAAGAAGGTCAAAAGATCAAGGATATGCTAGAACATCAAAAAGAATATGAGACTATATTATTGCAGATGAAAGAAACCTTGAATGATCACAGAGACATCAGTTTACTAGAGATCTTAAAAGAGAAGTAGTCCATAGAAACAAGAATAAGAGACTTCGACATAGACTGTGTATTGGATGCAGAAACACAGGTGAACATTATGCCAGAAAGTACTTGGGAAATTTTGGGAAAGCCTGCTATGATTCCTTCATTGGGAGGAATAGGATTGTTTAAAGGAAAGATGATAACCCTATGTGGAAGACTTACTCATGTACCTATGAGTGCTCATGGAACATCGACAGAAAAAGAATTCAAGGTCATTAAGTTTGTTGAGAACAATGCTCCTTTTGCACTTTTGTTAGGAAGGACTTAGATTAAGAGATATAAGATTCGAAGGAAAGAAGAAGAGGAAGCTATAGAACAAAAAAAGCAAGAACTAGGGGATTTCATGGCTAGGAGAATAACACGCTTAATATAAGAACAGGAGAACCAGTCGAAGCAACTGAGGGCCAGAGACTTGGCTGTCGAAGTTGAAAGAACATAAGAAGGCTTAAAGAACTTATTCATGCAAAAGAGAAGAGCACCTACTCCAGAAATAGTAAGAGAAGAAGTATTACCCTCAAACCCTGTGAACGACCCTCAACAGTGCGAAGTTACTATGCTAAGAAAAGATAAAAACAAGAATGGAAAGAGGAATCCAAAAACGCAGATCACAGGGAAGAAAGCGAGAAAGCTCAGTAAGAAGAAAGCAAAGCTAGAATAAATACAGGAGATTCCAGAGAGGACTTCTCATAAGGAAGGCTTGTAGAACTTGAACCTTGCCAGAATAGGAGAATAGCACAGACTGGCACTTCGCCACGGTGAAGTAATATGACCGTTGGAGGCGTCCCGACTGTTAGAACGATGCTCCAAAACAGCTAAAAACATAGTTATTTCCAGAAAGATCACCATTGGAACATTGGGACCGAGCCATAACAAATGGAATTGTATTGCTTAAGGAATTCCTACCCGTTGGAGGAATCTGTTACGACATTGTCTATTTAGACTGTCGCATATCTCACTGGGGACACTTTTGCAAACTGAGATATTCGAGCCCATAGATAACCGATTGCTACTGCATTTTGCATTTGAGACCTCGCCAATCGCTTTGTTTACCTTGAGCGTCCGTTCACCTATCTGAGATATCTAACCTAGAGCATGCATGTCGGATGACCTTAGCGCAATAGAGAAGTCTGTCGAGGAGATCCTAATAGATCTTATGGCTGAGAAGGTCATGTCTGCAGGAGCACAGGCCTCGTCGACGAGAGGATTGAAAGCATCCTCATCGACTGCACGTCGATTTGGACCATCCCGAACTGCGACAGAGAAAAGAAGTAAGCATCGCGATGACCTGGCAAATGCGAAGCTCATCCCATCGGTCTTGCCCAACTATATCCCTCCTCTGGTTGGCGTGGTTAGTCATGAAAGTGTCTCGAGAGTTTCGACTATACACTGATCATTGCGTACTTCCCGAAGGGGATATGCGTAGTTGGATCACAGTTGGGACAGATTATGACGCTCAAGATTAGTGATTTCAACTTAGGAGACCACAAGAATTATGGAATGCTCGCACCACATAAGTACTTAACAAAGATAATGGGGAAGAATTCAAAGATAGTCCTGCAGCTGTGGACCATGGACATCGTGAGATCAACAATCCTTAATGTGATGAAGATACCACACTTCGACAGAGATCAAGAGGTTAATGCATGCGTTAAACTCCTCCTATCGTGCTTCCATGGCGGGTACTTGTGGTTGGATAGGTGCATCTTTGTAGATCCGGCGTTGATCCACCAGATCACTAGATTGAGCATGCAGGGACCAGACCCTTAGGATTTTTACCCAGGGAAGGTTGCAAATTGTGCCCTGGCGCAATGATAAAGGACACCGATAGCGATGTGGAGAAAGGAAAGCGGGGCTACAAGGTAGCCTCCATCCAAAATGGCGCAGTGCGCCTAACTTGTCAGCTGATAGCAGGCAAGCTCGTAAGGAAGAACAGACCGACGTAGGTCACAGGGTTCGTCGTCGACCTCGCAGGAAAGTGCGTTGAAGGGATGCAAATGAACTGGGCGAGCTACCTCGTCAACCAGTTGGAGCAAGATTGTCGCGAAGCGCAAGACCAGGGCTACGAGTTTCACTTTAGCTGGTTGTTGATTCTCGTTGCCTTTGTCACTTGGGAGATGCTGGAAGGAGCAACCTTCCCTGAAGTTGAGTCATCTGAACCATTGGTCGCGAGGTTCACCACCTTGTGGTACTCGAGCGATATGGCGAAGCAGTGGCAGTCGAACGTTGTCTTCCACACTTACTATCTACAGCTCACGCGAGCCATTAAGTCATTCCCCCGAATGACTCTGAATACACTCCATCGGTTCAGGCCAATAGTGAAGTTCCACACAGACAGGCACTTCATTTACATCACTAAGCGTAGGGATGAAACATAGTTACCAACTTAATGAGAACTATGACCTCAAAACGAGAACTCTGGCCCAAAAATCCCATATTTTTGCATTAAAAACATCAAAATCAACCCCCAAATCAAAAAGTGGTGCTACCGGTAGCACCATGTTTTAAAACGAGGTCAAAATTACAACATTTTTCAAACACGAGCTTCAAAACTTAGATAGTAGCTCAGAAAAACCTTAAAATCAACACCTAAAAACACATAAGATGTTTTTATTTTTATTTTTCTTTTCAAAACGTTAAATTTTGAGATCATTTGAAATCGTATTTTTATCACTTGGTACCATTAAAACCAAAACCTTGAAATCAACCATCAAATTGAAAAGTATTGCTACCTGTACCACCCATTCTAAAATTGGGGTATGAAAATGACAGGTTTTTGTAATGTGGTAAAAGAACGCATCATTACTGCAAACAAAATCATAAAAGAAACCCTTAAATGTTTACTTTTTAAATGTTATTATCACGCAAAGCACAAGGTAATACATAATGCCATGAAAATATCACAATATACTTTAAAAATTCAACGTCACTTTTTACTAATTTTTTACTTTTAATAATAAAACAGTAAATACAAGTTACATTGAATGAAACATAAATAATTTCTTAAAAGTATTGTTATATTGACCATATTCAAAACATATGAGCTAAGAAATTTTATGACCTAACAAATGTTAATGTTTATGCCATTATTATAGTTCTTTGCATTTCATTAGATAAGAGCATAATAAGAACAAGATCACTGAGAAATACACATTCACAAGAGACACGTCATTTATCCTGGGAAACCCTCTAGGGGAAGAAAACCTAGCAAAAACTTCCTTATCATAAATAACTTGTACAATGTTCAAGAGATAACTCAAACCAATACAGATAGTCCTCCCCAAAAGATGCGCCACTCTTCTTCTCCTCTCTCCAACTGGTAATTGCAACTTGCCTCATAAGAGAATGAGCAAGTGAGTTGTGTGTTTGAAGTGAGGCGCTAGCCTCTTATTTATACAAGACTGGCATGTGTGAAAGGTCACAACTAGTAGGGCCGACCTCTCACTATGGGTGGGTAAACCCACCTTTAATTAATTATGGGTCTTCCATAATAACGGCTAGGGCCGACTTCTTATTCTGCCCTTTGTAATTGTCCGATGACCAATCTGCAAAAGGGGATTTGGTCCTTATACAATTACCGACATGATTAATCCTCAATGGGGATTAATCCAATAACAATAATGATAATAATGACATGATTAATCCGCAATGGGGATTTAATCCAATAATAAAATAATAATAAGAATGTTCTTCGCAGTTACATTATTTCAACACTCCCCCTTAACAAGAAGGGTATTCTTCATCAGCATCAGGCGAGAGAGGTTTGCATCATCAGTGGCATCTGGAGGACAGTATCGTCAATATCATCTTGAACCATTGTCTAGCACATTTACAAGTCATTGGAAGTTTTCTTCATCAACAACATCATCATTCTCAAAAGAATGTTATCATCATCTGCATCAAACATGTATCAGTAAAAAAATGATACCTCATCACAACACTAGGCTGGCACATCACAGTACTACACTAGCTCAATGTCACAACGGTTAAGCTGGTAGCTCAGTGTCAGTCACATCTTGCTTTACGTCTAACAACTAGGTCAGAAGCAAGTAATATCATC
>ML779178.1:296841-328974 GCA_009831015.1 Picea engelmannii | reverse complement strand
TCATTCGAGTTTGGGAGGCGGTTGAACTCGAATTCTTGGTTTTGTCAAAAGATCTCTGATCCAAGGAGGAGGTTTCCAACTGGTTCTAAACATAACTCAAGTGGTTAGGCCCTTCCCAACCTATATAAGCAAGCTCTATGGTGATGAAGAAGAGGAAGAATTGAATATGTGAAACTTATGATCTTGGAGGAAACTTGCAGTCAGCCCAAGGAGAGCAATCATTGAAGCTGATGTCATCCAGGTTGTGGATCTTTCATGCAAGGGTTAGACGAAGAGGACTCGACGAAGCTGCCACACTCGCATCTACAATTGTAAGCACTGCTGTCGTTATTCTCATTAATATGACAAGCTTGGCATGTTTCTTTCTAGTTTGTGTCTAATGTTGCATAAACTTATCATTCGTTGATAGATTTGTTTTCAAGCTAATGTCAGTAGAGTAGGAAGTGGTCGTATCTCGTTTTGACCACAGACCTCACCGAGGAGCAAAAGGATTGGAGCGCAACTCGGAGCGTGCAGGGACAAACGTCGATTAAAAGGTACTTCTATCATCCTTCCTTCTAATGCATTAGGCTTAGATAGATTTGAAAGGAAGTCAGTGTCCACGATAAGCATTTTTCTGTCTAGGGTTAAGGTCAAGCCTTAGAGGTCGATCTACTTGTCCGCAGGCAGATTTTCCTACAACACCAACCACACGAGCTAAACCAATTGATATATATATATATATATATATATATATATATATATATCAACTCTATGCTGGACTGCAAGCCTTTGAGGTATTGATCCCTCTAACTCTTTGAAGGCATTGTGAGACAATATTTGGATAATATTTTTTTTAATTGAGAGCTCTGTGAAGTGTTCCCAACCATAGATGATTTTAAGGATGAAAATTTATCTCAAAGTGTAGAAACCTTGGCGAATCTTACTAGTCCTTAATATGCAAACTATAAAATGTTTAGCTATATTTTTGTAAAAATATTCAAATTTCTAAGGATTTTGTATAGTTTTTATAAAACTTGGGCTATTTCTTAGGTAAAAAAATATTCTATAAAATTTGGGCGAATCGTTTTTAGAAAATTTGGAAATTGACGAATCTTTTTTTAGGAAAAACAAGGAAAAATAGCCCATGGGCGATATATAACCCCTAAAATTTTCTATGTGAATCCCAACACGAAGCTAATAAATATATTGTTGGACTATAAGCCTTTGAGGTATTGATCCCTCTAACCCTTTAAAGGTGTTCATAGAGCTCTCAATTAAAAAAACCTACCACTCGGAATATTGTCTCACAAAACCTTCAAAGGGTTAGAGGGATCAATACATCAAAGGCTTGCAATCCCAATGGCATAGAGTTAGGTAATATATCCATCAAATTAGAGTTATGCACTACATCTATTAGTGACAAAAGTAATAATGTTTTGCACTACATTTACTACTTTTTTTTTTTTAAGTAAAAAGGGGGAGGATCCTGTTTATATTACTAGTGCAAATTTACAAAGTCTGATAATGCTTCCAACTGTCCCGCCTACTAAGAGGAAACCGAGACAACTGGCCTAAAGTTGCCATCTGTCTTCAAACAAGCAAAAATTTGCCAAGCTATCGTCCTGCCCGAAGGAAACCAGGACGGACAACCTGAATGCATTCAGTCCAGTGTCTAACAACCTCAATATAGACATATCTAATATTTACTGCTAGGAGAAAATGCAAATTAGAAACATTCATGTGACCTTTTGACCAGGCGAGTCTCCATCATCATCTTTCTTTCGCCATCCTGCTGGAATCGTGTAGGCTTGCGCGCAGGTAGGACACTGTAGTCGTGGGGACGCTCTGGAGTGTGTTGCATACATCATGTCTAGGCGGTGGCCGATTTGAACGGCTCTGAAGATCTGGTCATCCACCATACTGCGAGTTTCAAAGAGGAGCTCGAGATAACTCGTATCCTGGTAGGGAGGCTGGTCCTCCCAATCCTCCTGAACAGTTGAGAAGGTATTTGGCCCTTGAGCATGGGTTCCCTCCGTGTCTGCTATGGCTTTGCTAAGCCGACCTGCTGGCTGATTATACTGTTGAGCTGCTGTCTTTGGGGGTGGTCTGCGTGTTGGGCTTACCATTTCTTCTCCTTCGCTCGACACTTCTTCCTGAACGTAACAAGTGGTGAAGTACTATGCTTGTTCTTCTTCCTTACGCCTGTGAGAGGTTCCAGGATCTGGAAGCTTAATCTCATTTCCAAAAGTCGTGGGGCGATTCCAATTGTCCGGGATGGTGAAAATTAGGTGTTCCGAACAGTTCTGGATGGATTCATCTAGAGCCATCTCCTCCACATGCGCCATGGGTGTCGTTTTGTGTCTCCCGTGCTCCTTAGTTGCCCTGGTTGCCTGCACAGATGCAAGGGCCAACGCTCGCTCAAATGCCTTCTACCTCTTCCTACGAGAGTCATAGGCATACCACGCCACGCCTCTGCGAGGCTTCCCGGGCGCTCTCGGCATGTGGAGGAGCTGAGCTAAGGCTAGGGCATTGACAGAAAGATTGGCCCTGCTCCAGCACCCTGCAAATTGGAATTGCAAATACATCGTTTTGCCATTCAAACGACTGATAAGGGTGAGGCTGATTGTGACCATGGCAACCATTAAACCTGAGTGCTTAATTCTCTAGAGTGTCGTTCCCTTCACTTGCTTAAGGAGACTCATCAACTAGACATGGCTGCATGGACGCCTTCCCAGCTTTAATGGTGAGAGGATGAGATACGGTAGCCATTATTTATGACACTATTCGTCACATTGCCACTTGACCTGCATGTTCGACGTGGCACCCCATCCAGGGGGCACTACATTTACTAGTTACCAAGGTAGACTTTTGTATTTAGTGATAATTTCAACAAATTACTGAAAAGTTATTCTTAATTTCAATTTCAATAAAGTATATAATAAATTTTTTGATATTAATTTTATTTTAAATTTAAAAATAATTCATATATTTTATTTTTTAATAAAATAATTTTAAATTCAATTATAACAAAATAAATGTCTAAAACTAAAGTTTAATTTTATTTGTATGTTACATACTCTTATTTTTATTTTATAATAAAATAAAAAAATACCTTACATAATCACATGATTTTATTTTCTTTCAAACAAAATAAAAATGTGTTAGAAATTTACATTAATTATCATGTAACAGTGTCTTAAAAGTCTACTTACAAAATTTTAATTAATTTAATTATCGTACGTCGTTTTCAATGCCTATTTTATTCAATCAATTTTAGGCAATACCAATTTCCTTATCCATCTATTCCCTTTCAAACTTTGAAAAGAAAAGACAATACAAGTACTACACAATTTTAATGCTTATCCCACTTGTTATTATTATTAACATTCATAAAATAATATCATTTTTAAAAATATATTATATATTCTAATAAGGCTGCATGGCAGGGTATATTTGTCGTTATGCAGGTATAATAAAATAAAACAATAGTTGTATTAAATCCACCGCATGTGTCGAGATGAATAACAAATTCATTTGTTGAATATGGCAGGCAAGCGTCATCTCATTAAAGGACGTTGAGCCTCATCTCATTAAAGGACGTTGAAAATCCTTCCGCAATCGTTGAATATCCTTACGCAGCCACGACAATAAGAGATGCATTTAAACAACTAATCACAATTTAGAAAAATGTTTTAAAATAATTAAAAAAAATCAAATTGTAATGTTATACCTTTAAAAATGCTCAAAACTATTTTGGTCAAACCCCAGCTAATAGACGATCAATAGCATATCCAATACTATATACCACTGCAAGCGGCAGGTATAATCCAGAGGGGGGTAGGGTATGTATACCTTCGTAGACTTTACCAGTCAAATCGCTGGGCGAAGGGGGGTCCCTTGTCCCACAAACAAGGGGGTCTCATACACCAATTTGGTGTGCTGGCTTGGCCGTGACCTTAAAAATAGATTATTATTATTATTATTACAATAACCAATACCCTTCACATTATTTTGAATGATCTTAAAAAAACTCAATTTCATAAAACATTTAGATTATACATTGTAAAACGCTCAAACTTATATTTAAGGTTAACACTCAAAATTTGTAATATAAAAATAAAACTTATATTTAAGTTTAACCCTTAAAAAAATTGTGACAAAAAAATACAAATGCCATCAACTTTGAATTGTACAAAATATTATATTATTTTATTTTAACTTTAACACTCAAATAATTGTGAAAGAAAAAGTACAATTGTCATCCATTTGAATCCTACCTACAAAATATTATTTTATTTTATTTAAATGTGCCTAGAAAAAAAGGTACCCATTTAATGAGAAAAAAAGAAAAAAATGCATATCCATGCCAAAAAAGAAATGATTGTTTATTTAAAAAGATAGGCCCTCAACTTTTGACAATATATATAAAAAAACAAGAAATATTTATTACAATTACATTGGGGGAAGTAAAGGCAGCAATAAGACTTCAAAGTTTTTGACCAATAAGATATCACATAAATGAGATTTAAAATTTAAAATAAATAATTATTTTTTAAAACTTTGGATAAAAAGATGTATATTTTATGGTCAACCATAAACTAATAAAAAGTCAAGCCTAACTCAAAGCTATATACCATGCCTATCAACATAACAAGAAACAGAATATAAAGACAATTTACTAACCTTCAACTATATTAAAATAATTAAAACTATATTAAAATAATTGAAAACTATATTAATATAATTAAGAAATTTTCCAGTTGAAAAAAAAAAAATCTATGGTACAATCCACCTGAGTAGTCTTTGAAATGTAAAGTACCAAAAAGGGTAAAGCAAATTCCACATGTATCTCAAATTCCAATAAAATCGTAATAATAATTACCCTAATTATCAAGGGGTTACGTTGATAGGGCGATTTTTGGGCACTGCAATACTAGCAATCGATTGGAGAATAAATAGATGGCCAGAAGGAAAAGGTGGGTCAGTCGGCCCCAGCAGGAGCACGGTTCCTGGATTCTCCTCCTACTCCTACCCCACCTCCAGCTGCCCTGCTTCTGCTTCTGTGGGCGTCTTTTGTTTCATCTAAGCGGGTCGTTTTAACGTCTGTATTACTGTGACACACTTTCCTTTTCCTTGTTTTGATAGTCTAGCATAGAATATAGTGTTATATTTACATAATTGAATTTGTTTCTTAGAACAAGATGACTGGTTTTTAGATTTAGCAGCTGCTGAGGATTTCCTTTCATTGCTGCTGTACAGTGAGAATAGGGCAGCGGCAATAAGAAGAAGATGCAGATCTTTGTGAAGACTCTGACTGGGAAGACCATAACCCTGGAAGTGGAGAGCAGTGATTCCATTGAGAATGTGAAGGCCAAAATCCAGGTGGGTTTAGGGTTTTCATATGTGTTTGGATATTGTTTTTTCTCAACTCAACATATCGATTGAGTACGGGAAGGGAATAGTACAGGTGGTTTGTTTGTTTGGGTATCATCGGGGCTATACAAAGTTATGATCTTATTCAACTTAGAAATACACGCCATTTAAAATGTTCTGAACAAAATCGTGGTCGGCTTTTATCTGTGGGTTTTAAGAAGTTTGGTTTTAGAATAAATTCCGGTGGATTTTGCATTTTGGTATTTCCAAGTAAAAAATTTATAAGTTTTTTTTTATCTGAATGGTTTTACATTTCCTTATCGGGAAATGGGTTGGGTTACAATTTTTTGTTTCTCTTTTTTTAAAAACTTTCGTATTAGTTTGACCGGTCTGGAAGTGCATTGCTTTGGTTTTCTTGTGTCATTTCCATTGAAGGCAACTTGAAGTTGAAATCCACGAGGAGTTGTTTTAATATTTGGGCGGTTATGAAGGTGGTTTTTGTTGATGTGGTCGTTCTGTCTGTTTCAGGACAAGGAAGGTATCCCCCCAGATCAGCAGAGACTGATATTTGCTGGGAAGCAGCTAGATGATGGACGATCTCTTGCAGATTATAATATTCAGAAAGAGTCAACACTTCACCTTGTCCTAAGGCTAAGGGGGGGTACAATGATTAAAGTGAAAACCCTCACCGGGAAAGAGATTGAGATTGATATTGAGCCAACGGACACCATTGAGAGGATCAAAGAGAGAGTGGAAGAGAAGGAGGGGATACCTCCTGTGCAACAGAGGTAAGCAGCCTCTGGCCCACTCCGGCCTATTTTAGTTTTTTCAAAAGCTGTAAGCTGTCTTATAATGACTGAATGACCTATTATAGTTTCTAAATTTGAAAGTACCGTGAGACCCGTGGTGATTGCGGCCATGTTTCTATATCCAGGCTGTGGCAATGGACTAGGTTAGATCTAACAAGCTGTCCTAATACACAACATAAAGGTTTCCTTGTCTGTTAGATTGTTCGATATTCTTTTATTCAAAGTCTTAGCCATTGATGTCTATTCCCTTCATGAAGCAGTCTATCTTTGGATGTACATTACGTGTTGAGTTCTCTATAACTCCTAGAGGGCATTTTTGGTTACTTGAGGATACTACTACAATTTCAATTTAGTTGAACTCAAATCCCCTGTAAACTTTAAAATGGATGCCTATCCACACCATAGTTTCACTGATGCCTATCCATATATGTATGCTTCTGTGTTAACATAAACTCAACTCTCCAAGAATTAGTTGTTTTCCATCCAAGCATAGAGATTTTGGCAGTGTTTTTTTTGGCTGACCGAACTTGGTTTAACACCCTCATAAGGTCAAGAGTCAACAGGCGGTAGCATTTTTAGAAGAACATGTTTGCTTATTGCAATTATCGGGGTTACTAAGAAATGTTTGTTTCATGTAGCTAAGTTAATTAGACCATATTTCATGGGTTACAAAAATGCTTCCTCTCTAGCAGATAAAGTGGGTTTGCAACTGTCAACAGGAAGTCATGAGTTAAATTCCCAAAATCATGCCACATTTATAGTGTTGATAGAATCGAGCGTCTCATGAAAGCATTCCTTGAAAGGGGAACCTGGGCCTCTAACCTATTGACCTCAACCGTCCTATAGTTCTTCTGTTTGACTTAAAATTGATGCTAACCAATGATTAGACTTTTTTTTAATATTTTTCTTTGCAGACATTATTCCTTTCTTTTGCATTGTTTCATGGTTTTGGCTTAAACGATTTGTGCAGTTGCAGGCTATCCTTGAATCTAGTTTGTTTTCTTATTTTGATGACAACAATAGATACATGATAGCACTATCTGCTTTATGTCTTTTACATGTTATACGCATGTTACACATATCTCATTTGTAGAATAGTATTGTCGTGACTAGTGATATCATGGTATCATAATAGCACAAATACAGGTAATGTAGTTTCCTATTCTTGTTCAAACTTTCTAAAGCTATTGTCAAATGTATTTTGAATCAGTTCTTGTCTTGCAATAGGAAAACCCAGGGGCATGGAATAGTTTGGGTCATCTTCTGTAGGGGTGCTTATAAATAAAGGGCATCATTAAAAATAATTAAAAAAAAAACTTCATAGAAATATTCTGCAAGAAATATGGAACTATTTAGTAGAAACAGAGATTGAGTACACCATTTTGAGGAGGTGAGAATTTATATATCATGTGCTGTTGTGTAAGAACTGCAATTAAAAGTTTGAATGAATGAACATCAAGGTTGATTCAATTATTTTTATATTCTCATTTTGTTAATATGTTGTTTATGTTGTTGAATGGAATGCCTTTTGTTGTAATGTATGCTGAACTAGAATACAAAACCTACTCGTGTCCTTATTTGTGTATGTTGTTGATAAATAACAACATATTTTTTGTGTTTTTGTTTGAAAGAACAATCTAGTCCTTTTAATTAAGGGATACATAATACTAAATTAACATTATTTTTGTTGTTTGTAGAGAATTTATTAAGAAATTTACAAATTTAATGAAAGTTGCTGCAATTTCTTTTAATTTGTAAAGATCTACCCAAGATTGGGAGTAGAGAAGGGAAGAACAAACTTAAGTTGCAGTAAATGAGTTCAACAATTAGTTTACTCTAAACATGTAAAGTCTATGGAAACTTTACTATAGGAAATGTTTATTAGCTATTTTTTGTGTAAATTTAGCTACTTCAAGGATCTATCAAGTTTCGCAATAAGATCTCTAAGATGTTTGGCAATCGACAATAAATATTACTTTTCCTCTTACAATAGGTAAGTTTTTTCATATTTAGCATGTACGAGTCTTGAATGTTTGTGATAATTAATGCCTTCTAGAATCATACTAAGCTTGAGTTGAGTTTGATTAAGATTAATGATCCCTAAATGCTAGGTTAAAGAGTCGAAAAATCATTTCTAGATCTCATATTCTTTTTTTCGAGCAAGAAAAACTTTATATTCCATGAAAAGAAATATACATATTTCGGTCCTTTTACAGACTACTTCAAAATAATCTATCCTATTCCTTTACATTTCCAAAATCACTGATCTGTTTCCTCTATATTCTCCTTTCTTCTTATCTTTCATTACAAAAAAACATTTCTTGATACTATTGCCACTGTTCATGCCTTTACACTTTCATTATAAGTAGAAGGTCATGCTTTCCATGGATTGCCCGTAGTATTCTTGAAAACAAAATTTGTCATCTTGCTACCTTAGATAGCTTATCAACTGCCCCATTTAGCTCTCGATATGCATGGTTACAAGAGAACCAATCTAACCTAGAAAGAAAGTCTCTTCCCTGAGCTTTTCGGGCTATTAGACATGCCACTTGAATATCAACTTTTCCATTGACCCAATCCACCACTATTTTTGAGTCACCAAACAGCTAGATTTTTCGAAGTTTCAAAGAATTAACCATGAACAAGAGTGCCCACAACATTGCTAGTTCGAATTTCGTATTCAAGCCTCGCCCCAGAGTGTAGAGTATGTTGTAGTAATGATTTTTCAGATATAAAGAGAACCGCTCCAACTCCACATCAGGCCAGGTGGCCTTGGTTGGCCCCGTAAAAAAAACTCCATGGTATTTCCTTGTCAATTAACGGCTCAGAAATATTTCTAAACTTTGGTGCTTTCTCCTTATGCATATGTTCTCTTGCTAATTTTTGAACTAGACCAACAACTGCTTCCTCAAGGATAAACTTATTTTGAAAAATACAAGAGTTGCGTATCCACCATATAAAATACAACAAGAAAAGAGGCATTGATTTATATGGGTTGTCCTTACCATTCTCAAACCAACTTTGCATCCATCTAGTTAATCCCCCTTCCAACATTGTTAGACTACATTTTTGCGATGTGCATACCTTTGCCCATACTTTCTGAACAAATGAGCATGCTATGAAAAGCTGGTGCACAGTCTCCTCATTGTTTCTGCATAGAACACACCAACTCGGACCGTTCCATCCTCGCTTCACCTCGTTATCCCATGTTAAAATTTTATTTTCTATTAACAACTAGGACAATGATTTTTCCTTAAGTGGGGCGTCGACCTTCCACAATGGGGTCCACCATGCTTTCACTTCACCTGTGAATTCATCATCTGCTAGCATCTGATAACCCAATTTTGCAGTAAAAGAGCCATTCTTTTCATTTTTGGCCCAACAAATTAAGTCCTCTGTTTCTTCCTGTAGATAAATAAAATTAGATGATAGAAGTCCAATGAAAGAGTTCCATTCTTCCTTTTTTTAATCTGATAGACTTAACAACTTCGCCCCTTTCCATTCACTGCGTCCCATTCCATCTTGATCATATAGACATGCATCCCAGAGTGAGAAAACACCTTCAACTAGTTCTTCTTAAAGCTTGAATCCTTCACCTAATCCAATTCATGGATCTTCTCCAACCCTTACGCTCTTACTGTTTCCAATTTGCCAACGTAACCAACTGCCTAACATCGGATAGGTTTCCATCAATGCCTTCCATCCAATGGACCCATTTGCCCCTAATTTTCTTGGTGTCCTTAACCATTCTTCTTGAGTTTGACCTGGGAAATATTTTGCAGAAAGGACTTTTCCCCACAGGGACTTATTGTGTATCAAACGCCATAGTTTTTTTGTAGCCAAGCTTTTACAGAACCATAATATATTTTTGACCCCCCAACTGCCATGCTCATTTGGCTTTGTTATTCGGTTCCACTTCACTAGATGAGAACCTCCTGAATATTTACAACCTCGCCAAAGGAAATGGAAACAAATCTTTCTGACTTTGTTCAATATTCCTTTGGGTATTTTGGCTACTGTGGCCCGATACACTGCGATACTGCTCATAACTGAATTAATCAATACCAACCTACCCCCTCTCGAAAGCCATCTATGGGACCATGAAGAGATTCGACTTTGGATCTTTTTTATAACCCATGTCCAGTGTTTGAATGAGTAGGAATTTGGCTTCAAGATAAAGTCTAATCTTCCTCTCAAAATGCATATACTCCTCTAGATGTCTAGTCACCTCTGCTTCCAGAGCCTTGGTGTGAACCACGTATTTTGTAACACTTATTTGCATTCCTGTCGCCAGGTAGAACGAGTCCAGGACAACAGACCAAGCTTTAACTTCCTTAACAGAACCTACACCAAATATGATTACATCATCTACAAATAGCAAGTGTGTTAGAAAAACATCCATAGACACATTTAAGCCTTTAATGAGATTTCTTCGACGAGCTTGAAGAATAAGTCTACTAAGACCATCCGCGACCAACAAAAAGATGAAGGTAGAAAGAGGGCATCCTTGCTAGAGACCTCTGGATGGATGGAAGGAGGAGGGGGATCCGTTGATTAGACTTGCAAGAGAAGAGGTCTCAATGCACCCCACTATCCAATTTACAGTCTTGAGATTGATCCCCATCTAAATTAGGGCCAAGCGAACAAAGGCCCAGTTGACCTTATTGTAAGCCTTAGCAAGGTCCAACGTCATTATAAACCTAGGAGTTTTCTTCGATTTCAAGGAATGAAGGACTTCCTGTGTAATTGAAACCGCGTCATGGATTTGACGCCCATCCAGGAACTTGAATTGCTCCTCAGAGATAAAGCTGCTGGAAATAGGCTTGAGGTAAGAGGCGATTATCTTGTCTATAAGCTTGTAAATTTGATTACAACAAATGATTCGAGGTTTTTCTTTTTGGGAATTAGGGCCAAAAAGGTCACATTAAAAGAATTCCACACCTTTCCCAATCTTTGAGACTCATTTACCACTTTAATAAGATCAAATTTTAGTAACTCGAAGTATCCTAAAAAGAATTCTATAGTTAGACCATCAGGGCCAGGGCTTTTTCCTTTTTGGAAGGGGGAGAGAGTAGATAGAATTTCCTTTTCGGTTATTTCTTCTCGTAGGGAATCATTCGATTCTTCGGACACCGTTTTAGGATAGAGAGAAATAACCTTCAAAATTTCTTCTATCGGACAACTAGGAGGCTCCCTAAATAATTCTGAGAAAAAATCTTTACCTGCGACTGCGATTTCATCAAAAGATGTGACCATTTCTCCTTTGCTTTTCTTCACTTCCCAAATAGTATTAGCTTGTTTGCGTTGGGCGTAATTGTGAAAGAATTTCTTATTGCCATCTCCCTCTTAAGCCAGAGGGCCTTGCCTTTTAATCGCCATTTTGTTTCCTCGTATGCTAAAAACTCTTGTCTTTTCTGCATCAAGTTGCTGAGTTCTAATCTTTGGTCTTCTGCTAATTGGCAAGCTTTTCCTTCAATCAATATTTCGCTTAGCTTCACTTAGCTTAGACTCTACTTGGCGCAGTTGACCTAAATCTTTTTCATTGAATTCCTTAGCCCATTTTTTGGTTGCTCGAGACACTTTTGAGATATTTAAGGAAAACTGTTGCATAAAAGAGAGACCATAGTCATCCACCAAAGGGGACCAAAGGTATTTGATTAGACACTTGTAGTCTTCCTTGCAAAGCCAAGCATGATCGAATTTCATAGGAGATGGAGGGCGAGAAGAATTGTTGTCAATTTCCAAAATGAAAGGCATGTGGTCTAAGATGCCCCCAATCACTACCTTCGACTTGATTCTCCAGTTCTTGTTCATTAAGTTTTTTGACATTAAAAACCTATCCAGTCTTTTTGTCACTGCTCCCTGACCTCTTCGCCTATTTCGCCAAGTTTAGGAGATTTTTATCGGTTCTATATCAATTGTCTCTTTAGTCTATTTCAAGGAAGAGTCAATCTACTTTAGTAACCTTAGATAAGTCAATTTGGAGTTCTAACTTATAGGATGTGGCATAGTGAAAGTGAAGGAGTTATTTGAAGTTCGGTGAGGTAATTGGTTGATTGGGAGTATAAAAACTTAGTTGTTTCTGAATCTAGAAATTCGACCTTAAAGCATTTTGAAGACAATTTGGAGGCAAGTTCCTCACTAGATCAAGAGCTACAATCTTTGCAAATAAAATAAGAAGTGCTAGAGCTCTCGGACATGAGAATTTATAATTGAAATTAAAGTGTAAAAAGTGAAGCTATTTCAACCCCTCTTTGTTGTTGTCATTTTAAAACAATAAGTGAGGAACAAGCACCATCATAATTATAGGACCTTGCTAAGGAGTCTTCATTGAATTTTTCAAGTCATTTGTTTTTCCTTGGAAAAAAACATATTTCTTATTTCAGTCGAAATTCGAAATACAATCCTCATGGAAGCTTTGATACTAGTATAAAAAAGGTACCTTGCTCATTGAGCCACTGTTCATTCAGACTGTTACATGGATTAGAACTTCAAAAAGGAGTTGCAAATATCATCTCTCATACTCGAGTCACTTAGAAAGTGTTCAATATAGACCTTCACAAAAAGAGCAAAATAATGCTTCATCTGAGATCACCACAATTAGCCATCTATCAAAGAGATGTAACAACAAGACTGAGATAATTACATGATATCCCACCCACAAATGCTTAATACACATCAAGACTTAACAATTTGACATAGACTATGTCATGCCCCAAATGTTCTTCTTTTGAAATAAAACTTTGTGGCAGATGTAAACCCTCTTTGGAGAGAGAGTCTGCTTAAGCATTATGTTCCTTGTACACATGAGAGAAAGATATGTCAACGAACTGCCTGGAGATGTCCTTCAAATTTTGCGCTAGAGAGAGTAGACCCATGTTATAAATTTGTAATTGTCCATTCATCCAACTAATAACTAAAGTTGAGTCCCTGTAAACTTGGAGAGTCCTAAGACCCTTCTTCAAAGTAGATTTTAGGATAAAGTAAATGGCCTTGAGTTCGCCAGAGTTGTTTGTTCCTACCCCTATGTTTTCCTTGGTGGAGAAAAATTGAGAGTCCATTAGATATAAATCAAACCCCAATCTGTAGACCTGACCCGGGCCTTAGCAGATGCCATCAAAGAAGCTGCAAGGAAAATTCTTGTTTATTCGCAAGTCGCCAACGTTTTGTGGGCCTTTGGGAAGGCTTATGGACTTAAAGGAAGAAAATAGGGCCAAAACCTGAGCTGTAACCTGGAAGGATGGAGGGTGACGATCCTTGAAGATGCCAGCATTCCGAGCTAACCATATCATCCATACTACTACATACAGAAGCACCCTATAAGCCTTTAGGTCCCTTTGAATAAACTAGTCCTTGAAATTTTTATCCATCGCCCCCTTTTTCCACAAATTAGGGAGGCCTAAGTGGTCTTCCACCTCCCTCCACACTTGCATCGAGAAGGGGCAACCCATAACTAAATGAGAGGTAGTTTCATTGTGTTACTTACATAGTGAGCACCAACCCGAACTTTGGAAGTTTCTCCCACATCAACACTATGTTGCGCAAAACAAGCTAGATGAAGAGGATACATTTGGGAGGTACTCTCACCTTCCATAGCTTAGTCCACCATTAGTCTCACTCGGCCCCAACATGAGGTAATAAGGATTGATAACCAAGTTCGACTGTGTACTCACCTCCAACTAGATTCATTGCCCATTTGAGTTCATCCGGAGCATCCTTCAAATGGATGTGGGCTTTTCGAAGTTTCGCCAGAAATTCCTCCCAGCTACGTCCCATCTTAGCATCCATCCCTAGTTCTTGTGTTGAGCACCAGCCTTGAGCCCAAAGAGTTGTAGCCTAAGGCTTCCCAACTATATTCAGAGCGCGTCTCCCTGCTTCCTGAAGATAGGTTACTAGCGTTCTTGGAAGAAAAATGTTTTGACCACAACCTATAATGGCATCCGAGCCTATCCTCACTTGTGTGCCATTCCCAACCTTCCATGCCAAATATTCCCATATCACCAGGAAAGCTTTTGTCAATGCTTTCCAGTGATTAGGGACATTTTGAATGCTCTTGCGTTCCATCCTCATCCAATCCATCCGGGTGTTTAGGGCCATGTACTTCTAAATAATAATTCCTCTCCACAAGTTGTCCCGAGAAATCAATTGCCACACAAATTTTGCTGCTAAGGAGTGCCTAAAAAGGTGTATGCCTTCAAGACCCCATCCCCCTTGCTTTTTGAGCATTGCTATCACCTTCCATTTGGCTAGATGTGAGACCTTGTATTGAAAACTTCCTTTCCACAGATAATTGAAACAACGTTTTCTTATGCTCTCTAGAATTCCTTTTGGGACATGGGCGATTGTGTGTTAGAAAATTGGAATTGCTTAAAGAACATATTTAATCAAGACTAGCCTCCCACCTCTCAATAACCACCAATTGCACTAGAGGCGATCTTTTGTTCCACCCTGGACAACAACCATCTCGAATCCTCCTTGCCACAATTATTAGGTTTTAAGTTGAAACCAAGGTATTTGAAGCCATTGTTAAACTCTAAGTGTTGGAAATTTAAGATCATGTCCATCCTAGCCGAAATGGCATCATCCAACCCAATGGAGAGTGAGGTTGACTTATTATGGTTTATCTCCATCCTAGTTGTGGTGCAAAAAAGAACCAAAAGATCTTTGAGATGTAAGCCCTCCAACAAATACCCAAAGCAGAAAAGTAACACATCATTGACAAAAAGTAGACGTGTTATTGAAATCCCCCTTCCTATCTGAATCCCTTGTAACCTTCTGCACCTATTAGCCTCATGGATAGCACAACCCAACGCCTCTACTACTAGTAGAAAAAGATAAGGAGACAGTGGATTGCCTTGTCCAAGGCCACTAGAGGAGGACTTGAAGAAAGTGGAGGCCGATCCATTTATCAACACCGGGAAAGTCACTAAGGTCACACATCCCATGATCCACTTCACCAAAGGTAGAGAGAAACCCAAATGCAGCAAGAGAAGTCTTAGGTACAACCAAGAGACTTTGTCATATGCTTGTGACAGGTCTAATTTGATGACATAGTAGGGAGATGTGAGTTCTTAATAGAGATAAGAGCCTCTTGGGCCGAACAAACTGCCGTGTTGATTAGCCTTACTTCCATGAAGCAAATTGCTCCGGAGAAATATACCTAGAGAGAATTGGTTTTAACCTCAACACAATAATCTTAGACACGATTTTATATACACAGTTGTAGAGGGAGATTGACTTGTAGCCATCAAAGTTCTCTAGACAATCAAGTTTAGGAATTGAAGCTATAAAAGTGGTGCTGAAACAGCTAGGGACCTTCCCCATCAACTTGATCTCCTCTACAGCTTTTAAAAGATCCTCTCCCAACACCTCAAAGAAGTCCTAATAGAATTCGACAGGCCACCCATTGGGACGAAGACTTTTGTCCTTTTGAAAAGTTTGTAGTACCCTTAGTTCCTCCTTTGTAACAACCCTAAAAAGGGTTGCGCTGGCGTCTTCTTCAATCATTCTAGGGAAATAGGATATCACCTTCATAATTTCACCTATGTTTGCCTTCTCTGGTTCCTTGAAAATATCTTGAAAATGCTTGACTCCTAGTTCTGCCAGGCTTTTGAAACCTTTGACACTGTTACCATCTTGGTCCTTTAATTCCCATACAATGTTTTGATTCTTCCTAAAGTTTGTAGATTTATGGAAACAATGAGTGTTCTAGTCCCAGAGCCAGCAAAGGGGCCCTGCTCTTAATGCGCTAATCCTTTTCCTTGTCCAAGACGATCTTCCTTTTTTGAGTTAAAGGTCTCTGATTTTGGCTATGACCTCTTTGTCAAATAGGCCCCCAGGGTGATCCTTGTATAGGTTTCTAAGCTCTCCTCCATTATTGTCCCTCTCGTGCTTTGTGCTTCTCAATTGCTCAAGGCGCCACCTTCTCTTTAAGTGACCTTACAGAGTTTGAGAACTAGACACAGACAGAGTCCTCCAAGGATTCATCCAAGTTTTTCCAGGAAGACTTCACTAGCTCTCGTTATTCCTCCTTGTTAGACCAACAACCTTTGGTTTGTTATCTCTTAAGCCCAGTTCCAAATAGATCGGAAAATGATCTGAGCATCTCAAGGTGTCCACCCATGACCTGAAACATGATAGTTTGTCCAACAAGGCATGGTGATCAAGAAATCTATCCAGGAATTTGGCTACACCAGCCTCTTCGGCTTTGTTGTTCATCCAAGTAGGCTTCAATTCTAGTGGCTCGATGTCCACCCACCCAAGAGTCTCAAACGATCAAGAAAGAAATCAACCAAATGATCATATCGTGCTGCAAGGCCTCAAACTTTCCCTCAATTAAGTGTTAAGTTCAGGTCATCACCAACAATTATGTTTTTGATTTTTACCCACTGAGTTGAGAACAACTTTGACTAGATCTCTTCTTTCTCCTCATAAGGGTTGTAAACATTGAAAAGAGTTAATGCTAGCCCAAGGTTCTTGCAAAATAACTCGGTGCAGAGGCCTGAAAAAACAACTAAGGAGTTTATTAAGGTACAATTTGAGGACCAACCAGTGATGATTCGTCTAGAGGCCTCCTTTGCATCAGACACACATAAGTCCCATCCTACCAGAAGTTTTCTTAGATCCCTTATGAAAGGATCCCCTAATTCCATAGTTTTCTGAATAAACATAACATTAGGTTTGTTTAGCTCTACCACCCTCTTGAGGGCCAATTTTTTGGCCTGACCCCCCAAGCCTTTGATATTAATGTATAGAAGATTCATGGGGGAATGCAGGGAAGGGTTTTCTCTGCTCTAATAACCCCTGAGATGAGTCTTTGCTTCCCTTGGTGTACTTCCTTAGCCGCTCTTTCCTGTGCATGTTTTAGTGCTGACTTTCTCCCTGCCTTGGTCCCCCCAATGCTTTTTGGGTGGCCAATCTCAAACCTTCGAAGGCCAAGGAATCTTGCGAGGTTGTATGAGGCCTTAAGTGATAATGACCTCCCCCTCAATTCTTGGAGGCATGGGACCCTTGGTCCAGTTCCTCACCCGACAAAGTACCCCCCCTTGAACAGAGTCTGAGTCTCGAGAAAGGTCCACCACTAGAGGAGCCCTATCCCTTGGGTCGAAATCTAAGTCCAAAAGGCCTAGAGGTTAGGGTTAAACACCCATGTCTTCTCATTGTGGAGTGTGTGTGTATAGCCCCCTGTCAATAGCACCAATCTAGGCCCAAAATTTAAAGACGGGAACAAAGATAACTTACTCTACTTCGGTGTTGACTGTTCCCATAGAAGATTTAACCTTTGTAGTTGTAGGGCTGAGAACTCCAATGATCCTGATCTCAAGGTTGCAAGGGGGTCCCCCATCGGTTCTTCTAGAGAGGAAGAGTCCGCAACTAAGGGGATAGGGATGTCCCCAACCACCACATTCATATGTTGCACCTCCCCATCTTACTCCTCAACTGGTTCCTTTGCCAAACCCCTCTCTTGCCAAGTGCTAGCCAGTTTAGTCGAGACCTCCTTCGCTTCCCCTCGAGGATAGGGACCATCGACTTGACGCTCTCAATTTTTTTTTAAACGAAATTCACAGTCCTTCATAACATGGTGGTAATTATGGCACTGCACAAATTGAAAAGGAAAATTAACATAGTCAAGCACTTGTGTGTAGGTCCTCTTACCTATCAGTAGGTCCAAAGACTCGAAGAGCCCTTGGCTTACGTCGATTTCAACCAGTATCTGAGGCAATGACCTTGCCATACTGGTTTTATGATTGTCGTCTGAGAGAAGAAATGTACCTAATGTGTCTCCTATTGCTTTCAAAGATCGGTTGGACCACAGTTCCATAAACAGGCTCAACAATTTTACCCACACCGACGTAGCCTTCATGAACTCCTTCGCATCGAAGCACGAGTGCCACGTCAATTTAAGACCTTTATCACATCCTTGTCTGTCGAAAAGATGAACCCTACCCATCCCTTGGCGAGTAAGTGGAAAATGGGCCCATAACCCACCAAAGGCGCCCATTCCTCTTGGAGTCATTTGATTAGTCGACCCATTGAAAACCTTCTACCCAAGAACTTGCCAACTAGTGTCTTCTCCACCAGCGACCCTATTTGCTCAATGCTGATGTCATCGTCGACAACCAAAGAAATTTCGCCTCCATGGGATTTGATGTCTTGAAGCTTCTTCTTCGTGCATGAGTCCCCTTCAAAAATCCCCCCACCCCCTTGCAATTCTCCTACCAACACCCATGACCCGACAAACCCTAGATTTGTCTCTTCGGTCTTTGACACCGTCTTTCGACTAGAAACATCTTACTGTAGGCGATATACTCCCTTCGAGGTGATGCAATCGAAACATTGCCCTTCTCTTTTACTTTTCACTGGCACAGTACCAAGACCATTGGGACTGTCAACGATCCTCTTTAACGAGTCAGTTGGAGGAATTTCTAGTGATTCTGACAACTAACCATCTGTAAGTTTGCATGTACTTTTTCTGTAGTGTTGAGTGTCGCTCCATTTGCTGCCAAATCCAGAGGAGGGAGGCTAGGGCTAGTCCCGACACATCGGTTCTCCAAAGTTCTCCACAAATAGTTAGCTAGGTTTTGCCTTGATGTGGTATCACCAACAATATCCTCCTCCATTACCGTGTCTTCCACGTAAACAAACAACTAGAGGTCGTTATCCATCGCACTCAACTTTTGGAAACCCTCCTTTCATCTCCCCCAACTTCTAACTTTGAATTTTTCAAGTCATGCTTGGCTAACGAGATTAACACATTTCACCACTTTGGAAGTACTAAGAGCATTCGCCAAGTACTCTATTTTTCAGATTGACCCCAAACAATCATCATCGAAGAAGCCTCTCTAGAAAACTTACCACTTGATTTCAATATTAGATTTAAGTCCATTTGCCAAGCGAGTGAGCATTCTAATAGTGGAAAAGGAAGCAATGGAGTTATCAAAGTATCATGACATTGATAATGTTGCGGATCACCTTTTCTCCTAAATCTATATATTGAGACCATGAGTTGTCGAGAATGAATTTTAGAAGTGATTTAAAATATCAGCCACTTTATGTGACCCAACTTAGGCTAGTATGCAAATTTAATGCTTAATGACCATTTAGACTCGGGGGATAGTTTTAGTAGCATTTATGGGTTTGTACACCTACCATGTGTCATCATCACCTAGGAGCTGAAATCCATCAAACAACCCCGAATCAAATATGTTGTAGACAATGATGGAAGAATAAGAAGTTGCTATTAGTATTAACTTTGCAAAAGGAATCTTGAAATACAAAAGGATGATTGGTTTATAATGAGATTTTTTGTATTTATTTGTCCATAGGGAATAACCCAAAAACCAAAAATGCATTTGGAAGTTCTAGAGATTGTTATGGCAATGGAGAGCTATTCAGTTTGAATGTGATAAGATACAGAGAAACAAGCAATAGGATTAAGCTAAAATGATAAAGGAATTGCAAAAGAGTAAAAATTATCAAGGCAAATTGTAAAACAAAAGTGTAATGAATGACTTGGGCTTCACATAAAGTCACTATTGTTGAGAAGCATGTCTTCGAAATTTTGGTTTTGAAGGGTGAGAGGTGAAATGTAGTGTACCAACCCTTCTTGTAGTATTGAATATCAGGATCTCACATTGAAAATTTCCATGAACCAAACTGATGACGAATAGTGGGAACATGATTGGGAATATGAAATTGAAAGAGTGATCTATCTTGTCAAAGGCACGTATAAAGATGGGTTGTTGCATTGGTTCCCTTTTTTCTTTTTCGAAATATCACTATCGTGTGGTACTTTTGAGTCCCATTGACCACCTTTTGCGGTTATTCACGGGTGTTGATAAAATGCTCTTATCTTATATGTTTATTATTATTATTAATATCATCATCACCATGTGTCATCATCACCTAGAAGATTTACTTGAATCAAAACATGTAACATAATACATTGTAACATCAATGATGACGAAATGACAAACATTGAACACACAAGAAAATAGAACCATAAGGTGCAACATTCTTAATCTCATTAAGTCATCAAAATCAAAATGTATTACAATGTACATAGATACTGAGTCAGAGTCACTAATACTATAGGTGGGAATGCCAATGGCAAATACAAAATAGCCATAGGGTAGATACTAGAATCGTAGATGGAAGAATCTCATTGCTTATGAGTCGTGACTGTTAGTAGTCCTCCCTATCATAATCATCAAAATCAACATCACTACCATTGCTCTCTCCTCCATCCTCGTATATATCCAATGCAATTTGTGCATCTGCTGGTGTGGAGGATGACCCCTCAAGAGGATCACCATTATCAAAAGTGACCGACTCTAGCACTAGTTCATTAAGATCCAAGTTGTCTATTGCCAACTCAATATTGTTGTCCAAACCCTTATCATCATGAAACACATCCCACATCTTTGTCTTTCCCTTCAACCACTCTTCTCTTTGCCTATAAATAAGACGGAGGTTGGTGTGCACATATGCCATTGTCTCTGCTTTGGACTGATCAAGCCCGCTCTTCTTCAAACTCTACAAATTTCTATATCTGCTCCAATTCCTCTCACAACAAGAGGATGAAGTAACCTGAGAGAGGAGCCTCATGGCTAACTGCTGTAGAAGAGGGCATGTTGCCCCATGAGTTGCCCACCAAGCATAGGGCTTCTTAGTCCCCCTGTCGCTGAGCACATCATAGCCTCCAAATCTCCTAGTGCCAGTGGAAAACTCTACGAAGCCCTCCTCCACCTCGTCAAGGGATGCTCTATCTAGATATATCTGTCTAAATGCATCCTTCCTCCCCTGTGAAATCTCGACATCCATTTGAGGAGGGAATTTGCTTGAAGGCCCACAATTGAGTCAATCATTACTGAAGTATTTGGGATTAAATGAGTGAGCCAAGCAATGCAAAGGTGTGCGATTCTTATCCCACATTTTGATAAGAATATCTTGTAATAAGGTCTCTGATGATGTCCCATATACTCAGGGCATTCATGCTGTAAAATAACGGTCTTCATGGACTCAATCATGGAATCTCACCCCTCATAAACCTCTCCTAGGATAGGCTGGTCCATGTTTGCAAACCACAACAAAGAGATGATAGGGTCCATGATTTTAATGGTAGGATCTACCATCTACCATCAACCATCATCTAACACTATATCCTTGACCCTTTTTGAAGAAGCTTGACCTGTCTTTCTCCAAAAAGACCAAAACTCTGAAATAAACATAGCCCCAAGAGTGGTTTTGACCTCCCTCAACCTCTTAAGCATGATGAATGAGGAGGCAAATTGAGTATCTACAATCTTCAACAATGATAGATGTGTGTACTCCTTGTAGATTGTGAGGGCATTGGTACGGTTTTGTACAAAATTGCGGATATGGTGTGCATCCTCAATAAGACTTCCCATCCATGTCACATCCGAAGCAATAGATTTAAGTGCTAAATTCGAAGAATGAAGAATGCAAGGTGTCCAAAATATTTGTGGATATTTAGCTTCCACAATCATGTCGACAACCTTGCAAACAAGTGCATTATCTGTAATAATTTGCACAAAAGAATCAACACCTACATCTTCAATAACTTTAATGAACAACTGACCCATATATTGTGCATCCTTGTATTTTCCAAGAGCATCCACCGCTTTCAAGAAACCTGCTCCATTCGAGGAAGACACCATAAAATTGATGAGTGGATGGCGTGCTGCATCTGTCCATCCATCAGAAACAATACTAACACCGGTTGAGGGCCATGACGATTTGATAGGTTCTAGGATTTCATCCACCTCCTTCTTTGCCGTAACCAACAATGTGTTTCTAAGCCTCTCTGAACTAGGAGGCACATATCCTGTTGGAGCCTGATCAAGTAGAGCTTGACACATCTCAATAAACAAAGGAGTTTGTGCAACATTGAAGGAAATGAAGTTGAGATAAAAAAAAAACCAATGGTAAGATCAACCTCTTTTCACTTCTCTTGCTGAAATATCTTGTCCATTGGACCAGCTTCCCTCTTTCTTGCTTGTTGAGTTGCACTCCTACTCCCACTCCCAAATTGAAATTTGCTAGACGAGTTCCTCAAGAATGGAAGAGGATAATCATTTTTGGTTTTCTTACATGCTGCTGCCACCTTTCCCAAGCTAACAACGTCACCTTTTTCCATTTCTCTTCGTTTGGATGCACTCACTGATTTTCATGGTCCAAGTCCACAAGGCTGCCCCAACAAATGGCACTTAACTTGGTAATAGGTGCTTGTAAATTCATTATGGCAAAAACCACATGTCCAAAGAACATTCCCTCCCCCCTTTAACTTGGCCTTGGGTCCTTGTTTCCTTGTAACATACTTCCACAATGGATATTTGCTCTCTTGACCCTGCTGTTTTGCTGTAGCAATGACTTTTTCAGCATTAGAAGCTGCACTTGCAGCAGATGGGACACTAACAGAGGGTGATGAAGTTGTATGAGGGGGGGCAACACCAACAGTGGCATTCCCCCTTTTCCTTTGACCTTTTCTTGTTGCCCTTGATGATTGAGCCATGATTTCTGTGAAATGAAGAAGAAAACTGACTGCTGTAGGAAAAATCAAGTTCGGTTAACAAATCCACTTGCCCAACACTTGGAATCCCTTCAAATCTGCAAAAAACCCTTAGATGCTCACCAAAATCACTCACAGCTCCAACCTGCTCAAGAAACAATGCCAAATGAGGGATATATTCACTTTTAGAGGCCACGGGTCCCCTCAAAACCAGTGACATGTGTCCTGAAATCAGGACACGTGTAGGGCACATGTCGTGCCAAATTTGTGTCCGACACGTGTTTGCACAAATCCGTGTCTCCATGCAGGATTCGTGACACAGAGGGGCTGGGGGGCATGTCATGTTTCATAGTGAACAGTCCTAAATATGTCCTTAGTGCAATGACAAAGGCGACATTGATAATGAATATGATCATAATCTAGACATTGAGGATGCTCTTCTTTTCCCACCTCTAGGGTGTTTTTATTTGGGAGATCACCATTTTGAACTCATCAGAACAAGCATCCTTGGAGCCAAAACTGCAAGATGGGAAGGAGAATCCTCATAAACTACTTTAGAAGATCCCACAATGTCTCCAATGGCCTCAACACTTTACTATTCTGATAGTGTAGGGGAAGACCAAGAAATCGAACCCACAATAATATGAGATCCCTCTGCATCAAGCCTGAACTAAAAGTTTCATTCTAGGGTATTGGATTTAACTCCGAATCTTCATATAGCCTTGCACCACCTTGTAGAACTAAACTGGATTTTCCATATAGTATTTGACCACCTTGCAGCATTGTGTCTTGGTCTAGGAAGTTTTCAAAGAGGAAAGAGTAATAACCTCTTTGCAAGGGGGGAGATGCGGGTTTTACCTTTTGCAACCCCACTCCATGAACTTCCAACCAATGAAACCGTTTGATTGAGGGCTCGTTTCCTACCAAAAAAATACCCAGCGAGGGCTCTACCTTTGAGCTCCTCCACTCCCTATAAGGATTTGATTTGCATGATAAGCACCTCTAGATGATACCATTCATATGTTAAGTTCCTACTCGTCATTAAGCAATTTATAACTCAGTTTTATTCAATGGAGTTTGATTTACATGGCTTCATAAATACAGGGCCTTTTGACCTAAATGATCAATTTGAAGAAACAAAGAATAATGAAATATTTACAATAGATATGGTTTAGGGTCCTACAGGTCTACAAATTAGGATGGTTCTTATGGGATCTCTTCAATTACATGACTTTGGCAGCGCACTTGCTCTGACATGTACAACTTTGACATCTTCCCAGTTCACATGCAAAGGATAGCTATCACATCCAGTCCATGTGTGCTTTGGCATCTCACCCTTATTTTGTGCAAAGAAGGGGCTTTAGACCTACCCACATAAGAACCTGCTTATTTCATAAATAATATATAAAAAGGAGGGAGATCACATCTACTATATGCACACTTTGTATCTCACCGAGAATGTATGCAACCTGCAAGGGAGTGGGGCATCTCATTATACTTTTGCAAAGACTTTAGATGTAGATTGCCTAAACTTGTGTTTGACAATTTTGGTCTAATGATAATCAGATGAGTTTCCAGTCCTTAAATTGAAGCACTTGAAAACACAAATGTAGTCTATATCTGATGACTTTCCTAGAATTAAAGAGTTCTCTTTGCACAAAGAGATTCTTAAAGATGTACATAAGTATTGTAGTAGTACTAGAAATATCCAAGTCCAAGTCAATCAGGTGAGAAGATTAAAAGCAAGTCAATAAAGTAAAATGAGCCAACACTCAATTGCATATCTCAACATTGGCTTAAAGGGATTCAGGAAGAGACGAGATAATTGAGAGATGAGTGTATTGAGTATTCTAGGGGGCAACTGATGTAGGAGAAGAGGACTCTTCATTTATATCTGAAATCTGTTATCAGTTTTTTCGAGCCTTACTGTTTGTCTAATTGTTGCACTGAATACGAGGTTTTGCCCTGTCCTTTGAGTATCGATCTTTAAATAGAATGCCTGGAAGTTTGATTGAAAACTAAAGTCTTTTTAAAAGCTTGAAGAAGTTAGTAATCAATAGGTCAGTTCATCTATATTGTTGTTCTAATCTACTGGTATAGTTATATCATGAGGGATCACAAAGTAGTGCTATTGACTGATTCATGGGGAAACTCAAGTAAATGATCTGTTCAACTGTATGCACTAAGAAGCAGCCAGTGGGACAGCATGAAATGTTGTGGATGATGATAATTATCTGCCTGCTTAATAGCATTCTTCTGTCACCGGGCTTACTGGATGTTTAGATTGAAGTTCGAAATTTGCCAAATTTAGTAGCCCCCAATAAAATTTGACATACTTTATATTAAATTCGCTTTTTTAAAACAACGGGACCAAATTGCATATGAATGTACATGCAACAGCCAACAAATGAGGCTGATGTGTGTGTATAGATAAAGTGTTGAAGGAAGACCGATGTGGGTAACTAAGGTACCCTACAAAAAGACTGGGCAAGCCCACAAATTTCGTGTTCTCCTGGGAAGGCTAATGTGCTTGCAAGAGCCAGCAAAGACGATGCTCAACAGATGAAGGGCTGACATGCTTGCAGAGAGAGGTCTGAAGTAGGGATGGCGTGAGCTACAACAACACCCTGCAAAGAGTGCAGACAAAACTTTTGTACTCTGCTTGGAAAGCTGATGTGGTTGCAAGAGCAAATGAAGCCAAGCTTAGACAGATGAAGGGCTGATAATTAACGTGGGTTACTAGCAGTACCCTGCAAAGAGGTCGTGCATATCAGAATGAGTTTGGGGCATATTTGTTTGTCATGAGTGATTGCTTATTCGTTGTATATAAATTTAATATATGGTTTACTTATATATAAGTGAATCATATAACAAATAACCACACACACACACACACACACACACACACATATATATATTCAAATTGACGGTGACATTTTTTTTGAATTATGTTGTCATCAAATTTGAACATGAACTTGAACCAGGTGGCTTAGGTGTTCATAATGCAGGGAAAGAAAAACTACAAACTTTCCCAGTGCAGCTCAAAATGTCTATAGAGGCTTCATGGAAGCTAATGCAAAATGCAGCACTATTGAAAGCTTCTATCTAATGATATATTTTTCTCGAGATATTCAATGATTATAATTTTTCTAGAGACATTTAAATTGGTTACTGTCTTGGATCCTGTTGTAGATTGAAGAATTCCTGAAAATATAGACCGTCTTTCATCAAAGCACTGGTCTGCCTCTTTGCCTTCAAGGATGCTTTCCGATGTTTGTGTGATATGGTTCATCAAGCATGTTGTTTACAGCTCCGCTTATCCTTTCAAAATTTTGGTTAGAGATCTGATGGATTTTGTTCGAAGGAAGTTAAAAAGCAAAATCTCTATTCATGCTTGAGCATAGGAATCTCTGTTTAAACTAGAGGGAGTTGTTCAAATATTAAGAAGAAAGAAATTGCAGGAGGGTTTCCAACATCCCTCTTTTAAACCTCCAAGTTAGCTGCTGAAAATGACAAGACAAAAGGCAAAGAAAACAAGGTCCTTAAAAAAACAAATTTTTGGAAAAAATATTGGTTTCTCCTTTTGTGAGAGATTTATTTTTTGATTTTAGGTAATTTGGGTGTAGACAAGGTTTTTGATTCATATGAATTATTTTACAGGGTGGTTATAATTTCAACTTAAACCAATCTAGGGCCAATGACATTATAAATTCTGCAATAGGACATACAAAACCGATTATCTATCTGAACACGTTAAGCTATTTACAAAGCAGCGTGTCCAGTTTTGTGTATATTTTAACTACATTCCTTTCTCTGAAGAAAGCTGCTATATCATGACATTGATATTTACTGCTTTCAATGAATTCTAATGTTCCAGGATACTTTTGAACCTTCTAATATTTAATAATTATCTGATTATTAGTCAAACAAAAAGCCAACAATAGAACTTACAAAACTGATTATTTATCGGAACATATTAAACTATTTATCAGCAGTGTCTCCAGTTTTGTGTATATTTTAACTACATTCCTTTTTCTGAAAAAAGTTGTTGTATTATGACATTGATATTTACTGTTTATAATGAATACTGAATGTTCCAAGATACTTGAACGTTCTAATATTTTAATATTTGTCTGATTATTAGTTAAACAAAAAGCAAGCAATTAAAAGTTATAATACCATTGCTGGTAATATGGTAACTGCCTTTTTCTGTTTCTTTGATTTGTGAAGCATCTTTCATTTGATCCATTTGTGTTTTAATCTATTTTTCAGTAGGTTCTATGCTATTTTTTACAGCTGGTAGTTATACCCCCTTGTTTTTCAGGCTTATTTATGCAGGAAAGCAAATGAATGATGATAAAACCGCTCGTGACTATAACATTGAAGGTGGTTCAGTTCTTCATCTCGTGCTTGCCCTGCGTGGTGGTCATTAGTCAGGTTAAATAAGTTATTCCTCATTCTATAAACCTCACTATATTTTAAGACACCGGTGGATATAATATCGAGATAGCCATGTTCACTAATGTCATAGACCTGGTTTGTCAATCTTGTTATATGTGTATGTCGTGTTTTACTGACATATCAAAGTAGATCACTTTGTACTTTGGGAGTAATATATGAAAGTACTTTTAGCAGATTATTTTACTCAGGATTTTCCTATTTCCGAATTGCCAATTTTGCACTTCCCTCTTCTGAGATTATCTTTTTATACAAGGAAATTATTGTCTTCTGGTGTGTACTTTTATAGCTACATTGCTTGACTTAGAGTATTTGCCTTCATTCTGTTGCTTTTCATGCAATTGATATTTCCAGGGTCTGCTATTCAGTTTTCACAAGTACTTTATTCTAATCATGGTATCATCAGGACTCTTATCCTTTTCTTAATCCTTGTTCTCAGATTTTACTTTTTAGCTTCTTCTAGGTATACATGCTGTTATTGATGATCTCCGTTGCTGGGTAGATGAGAATCTTGAACTTTGCTTTCAGTGATGGGGAAATGACATCTTTAGTGTAGTATGTAGAAATCTAAATCTAATTATGTATGTAGTCTTATTTCTCAATGAAGTAACTGAATCACGCTTCTATTTAAATTCTAATAGTACAATGCAAGGGATTTTTAAGGTCATCATAGCTGATATTTTCACCACCCTATCTAGTCTCTCGTGCATAGTCCTTTGTCCAGAATGTAGGGTATTCAAGGATTTTTCTATATACCTTTTATGTTGCGACAGGAGGTTGACAAGTCTGTTTATATCATATAGCTAAAATACAGCATAGTTTGGGTGTGTAAAGTTGGCAGACATCTGGGTGAGATGAGATGAAAAAGGCTAACGTAGCTTTGCCAAGAAAAATGTTGATGGTTAGAGACTGTCTGAAATTCAATGTTAGATGGGTAACATCACACATTTCTGCGCTTGAATAATGTAATGACACGATATGCCATATAGAGATGACTTTTGATCCTTGAACCGTTGAAAGACAAGAAGCAAAGGTAAGGGGAAATATTTAATTACTACTTTTCAAAAGTTATGGTGATGTTTTTCAAATCTCTTTCTTGCAAATGCAGACACGCTGAAATTCTTAGTTATTTATTAGAGCCTTTGCTTTGGCAAATTTAGTATTTATTTTGTTGAGGCAGCTTCTTTGAGGATTGTGATGCAGAATGGAATTGATGTTGTAATAAGATAAAATTTAGTGCTATTTTCAACCCGTGCTATAATGGTTATCCATTTAAACAAATGGAATACCATTATAGACTATTCCAAGCTTTCATTTATTATTCATTGAAGAGTTGCAATTCTTAATACATTAAAGAGCGTCGTGGAAAATCGTTGGTAGTGTGAGATTTAATTTGGAAGTTGTAATCTAGCATTTGGGGAAGAAGAATTTTAATAGTTCAATGGATTTAGTCTTTTGGGAAATCAAGAATTTAGGCTGGGCCAAATTTTCACTGAACAACAACCGTCCAAGAGTGACTTTCAAAATAAGAACGAAAAACTTCCATGACAATAATGGTATTGATACCTTGAGGAAGTTAATTTAATCTACTTCTAAGTATGGCTACTTCTGACATTTAATTGAAACTGCAAGTTACAAGCTGTGTTAGAAGAAAACATGAATTTCTGTGCAATAGCAATATTATAGCATGGTATAAAAACACTTCTTCAATGAATTTGCTAGTGGAGGTGTTTATTACAAAGATATCTAGTATTTCACTAGAAACTGCAATAATGAGGAACGCTTAAATAGCAGAAGTACTATTTCAAATTTTTTCATAACTAGCTGTAGTCTTACAGGGAACTTTATATTTTAAAATATTCTGTTTTAATCTCTGCATGAGTTGGCAAAAAGCGAAGTCATGGACTTGTGATTATAAAAAGTGGTGTCATAGATTAATTTAAAAGAACTTACTTATGAATGCCACTGTAATATAGAGTGGTGAATCTAAAATACTGCGTAGGTTATTGGGTAATCATTTAGAATGAGTTGAAATAGAGCTTGAATTGAGTAACGTAACATCATATCAAATCAGAGATATAGAAAAAGATGCATACATTTTGTCATAGGCCAACATTTCAACCGTTGGCTAAGAAACCACAACCCAGGGGCATCTAAAACGTCAAAATCACCCGGGATTCGCACTTGGCTGGGCCGCACCAACCCTTAACATGGCTGGATTTCTTGGTGTCTCCTCCCTGCTAAACATACCGTAAGCGTATTGAACTTGGGTCGCCTAGCAATCGAAACCTACACCTTAATTGGTTGAACTAGCTGGAGTTGACGATTGTTTAGGTATTTTATTCCCTCGATCATCTAAATATTTATTTTAGTTCCCGTTGAATATTCTTTTTTTATCCTTCACATTTCATTTTACATATTTTTGGATCAAATTTTAAGTAAACCGATATTTGTATTTTGTTTTTTGCTTCATTATATGGAGTTATAATGAGATTTGCTTACTTTTATTTGTTGAAGTTGTTGGGATCCCTGTAAACCAACCCATAATTAGTGTAATCATGGTTTCATGCCCCTGGTTTTCTATGGCATAATTGGTTCCTACTTAAAGGGTTGTCGACACCTCTTGTTGTAGGCATTGTATTGGGCAATTATCTTATGAACAGATTCATCTTTTTAAATGAAGTTTTTCCCTTGGGTTTTCTCCAATATAAATCATTGTCCCTTTTTCTTAATGCACGTATGCATTGTGATCACTATTTTCTAACATGGTATGAGAGCTCATGTAGCTTTGCCTTGTGAATTTGTGGATGTGATGTGATATCTGATGAAGTTTGTTGCCTCAAGATTTAAGCGTGATGACTTGTTATTTCAGTTACTTGATAGTTATTTATTTTTCTTAAACAAATTCTTTTTGTGATACGTGGTCTTCTTAAACATTGGATCCTATTGGATATTTGAAGCATCTCATAATAATTTTCTTTTTGTTCGGCCCACGAGTCCTAACACATCTTGTGGAGATGCTAATTTGTGAGAGAAACTTTTAGAGATCTTTATACTCTAACAATGTTGTGTTTCCTCTACAGATTTCAATGCGATTATTAATTGTCCTTTAAAAGGAATTATATGCACGATGGTAGCATGATCTCACTATTCTCAGATGAACTTGAGCATGTTAGAAAGTGCTATGTTTTGTACCCTAGCTTAGGGTTTTCTATGGAGTTATCCTCATGTCAAGGAGAAGCTTCTTCCTTATCACATTGTTGTCCATCTAGGACACCCCTATGAATGTATTATAGACTTTCAATTCCTTGTTTGAAGTTTGTGAAAGTCCCCCCCAAACATGCCAAGCCTTGCAAACAGTGGCAAGACACCTAAATCCTTAACATTGTGCTCAAGATTCCTCAAAGTATGCCACCCCAATGTCGTAGGCATGAGAGTTCTTCTAGGCACACACAAGATTTATATAACATACCCACAATGAATTAAGTTTGGAGTATTGTGGGTGGAAGAACATTGATTCTAGACCAAGGAAGCATTGACCAAGGAGTTGGGGGGGGGATCAACCTCGTGGAGATAAATTAATGGTTGTAAGTCATGCATGGGGTTTGAACCATTTATAGAGGAATATCTAAAGAAAATTGTGAACAATCGAGGTTTCTCTCAATCAACTAGATTGACAACCCTTATTTGATTACGAGGAGGCATAAATATTGAGAGCCGAAAAGTAATGCATGACGCAAACGATCAAGGTTTCTTTCTATCAAACAGATCAAGGGTCCACATCCTCACATCAAGGTCTAGTCCATTAGAAGCCTGAAAAGTTATGCCATTGCAAATTGTCAGTGTTATCCTCTCCTTGGGTTGAGGGGTCCTTGTAGGAAATCTCAATGTGCAAAGCTTTGAAAGTAAGATATATCACAAATGGTTTGAGGTTTGCCCCATCCAAGGAGATCAATGGCCTACGAGCCCTTGTGGGTACACCTATTATTGGTGTAAAAGATTGCAAATGGTGGAGGTTTGCCACACTCAAGGAGATCAATGGCCTACAAGCCCTTGTGGGTATACCCTTTATTGGTGTAAAAGATCTCATCATTGCCAAGGAAAGATTTGCGTAAAGAGAATTGGAAGGGGCCATTCAAGGTAAGGATTCAATGGGGATTCCACAAGTCGGATCACTCCTACCAATGAGATGTTGCCATGTGCCATGGCCAAAAAAGGAAAATGACATATATACAAATTTCCATTTATGGGTAGAATGCAGAGTGAATGCTTGCATGTAGGGGTGATTTTCCCATTAAAGTAGAGAAATAAGACTTCTCGTCTCACATTATGTGTGAAATCTTGAAAGAAAAGAAGGCTTTAGTGAAAAAGACGACAATCATGATATTTCTTCATCACACCAACTAAATTTGATGCCTCTAGCACCATAGAAGCTATCTTTTGTTGCCACCCACTAGGTATCCTTGCTTTCACCAGGTAAGTCCTGCGTTTACTCGAGTTCAATGTATTTCCTTCTTGATATTTTACCCACCATGATGAAAGCCAAGAAAGATTCATCTAGGTCCTCAAGTCATCATTTAGACACGAGTGACATTTCATCTTCTAAGCTTCCCCCTTAGAGTGGCTTCTCTTGTCATCCAATATGCTACACCTCGTTAGTTGATATGAGCTGCCTATGATTGAATCTTGTGGAAACAAGAAACCCTTTGGACCTCTGGCTTGACTTAGCACATCATCCTTGAGATGTATCCTTTTTGTGCCAAAAACTATAACCCTATGAATGCTTCCATCATATTCTCATAGGACAAACAAGATTTCTCGTGTTATTGCTCAATCAATATCCACTATGCTTGAAACATTGCTTGGTTGATAGTAATATCCTTGGAGGAATAGAGAATTTGTAACCTCTCCCTTATTGATGACTCGAGGAAGAGCCTACTCTTAAGGCCACTACATTACTAGCCCACGACGCCAAACCAA
>ML779178.1:237001-252822 GCA_009831015.1 Picea engelmannii | reverse complement strand
AGAGTAAGGGTCCTGTTCTCTGATTGCAAGATAGTTGTTCTTTCCCATTGCAGTATTATTTTTAATGTAATCCAGGATTCTTAATTAAGCTTTAAAGAATTGCAATAAGGGAATTGCTTACCTGTGATTTAATTCAGAGCTCCGGTTCATTCAAGCAAGAATAAATAGTGTGAATTTCTTTACTACAACACTAAGTGCTTTTAGAATTGAGCATATATAGTGCGTGGCTATCTTTGAAACAAAAGACTTCCCTGGGTTGATAATTTATGTTTCACTTGGTTGTTTAAAATTAATTAAGCAATTATAGTGACCAACACATGGATATATTGATTCTCACTGGGCAGGGAGTACAGTGGACAAAAAGAGCACTTCAAGGTGCTCCTTCAACTTAGTATCAACTATGATATCCTGGTTTAGCAGGAAGCAGACTTCTGTAGCATTCAATGCAACATAAGTGGAGTATATCGCAGACGGTGTCACAAGTCACGAACTAGTATGGCTTCCGAAGCTTCTTGCAGGACTATTTGATCAAGAGTTAGAGAGGACTATTTTTTATTTTTTTATGGTGGTTATGTCCTAGATTTGCCCAAAATTTGAATAAGGGGACCATAGGTACACCTTGCATACTTGTGTGAGATGGTAGATGATTTTTGGGTTGATTGATGGCATTTTGTGTCTAGTTTTTGACACTTGTATTAATTTTTCAAACGAGCATGCACATGAATTCAATATGATCATGCACTCACAACAATGGTGTCTGTGATAGTTAAATATTTGAAGACCACTATGACTTAAAATCTTTGTAAATTGGTAAATGATGTGTCATTCCAAAATATTTGACACTAAGTGGTAAATTGTAAATTCATCAAGAAAAACATTTCTTTGAATCAAGAGTGAGTTGAGTCATTGTATAATTGAAGCACAAAATTGAGTCATTGAATTGTAAAAAAGGCTGGAGTATAAAACCCTTTCAAATTCACGGTTTAGTTGTGCAAATTGTCATAAAGACATGTTTGAAATTGAATAGGGAGGTATTTTTCATTGTAAAAAGAACACTTTGGGATGAAGGATTGGTAGTACCTGACACCCTAAGGTTGTTAGTGCCTAGTCCAAGTGAGCAAGTGCGTGCGAGTGTGACACAATTGATGACTAGAATTAAGGAATTGTTTTCCTTATTGGAAACATTACTTGAAACACCATAAAGCACTTTAATTACAATACCCAATTGTACATTGGAAAATGTCCTTACATATTTGCAAGTCATGAAAACGAAGTCAACTTTCTACAAATGCATTCCCAACTCATGAATGACGAGTTAAAACCACTAAAAAATCAGGGGCCAGTCAAAAATTATGAACTAGTGTTTGTTCAAAATAATCCTTTATGTGAAATCAATCCTCCTCGACATGCAGTTCGGGGAAGTCAAATAGTTGATGATGAATCACAAGATGTTAAATCACAAAGTGATACCAAAACCAGTTTAAGTGGAAGTGACCTTTAATGTTTTTCATTCGAGGTTACTTTTAATGAATGTCTGAAAGCAAACAAACATGAAAAGAATGATCTTTCCAAAAGCATTGTGAGACCTTGGGAAGAATTAAAATTAAAAAAGAATCAACATGGCTTAGGGTGTGAAAAAGACGTAAAATTTCATACTCATAACTACTCCAAACTAGTTTAGTTTGTGAGTGTCGATTTTATTGTCGACTCTAAAAACATTGTTGATACACAAATTCCTAAAAAATGTCCATCCTTGTCTTCGTTGTGGGACACCAAATCATCTTTCAAACAAATATCAAAAGAAGAAACAATCACTTCACTATGCATGGATTAGTGCTTAGCGATGGCATCTAGAAGCCAAGATTTTTCATAAGTCTTATTATCAAGTTCAAACACAACTAAAGGTATATTTTCATAAAGTACTCATGAAAACACGAATCTTTCAAACAACTATTCTAGATGGATATTTTGGGCATGATTGGGGCCTAACTATACTTGTATTTTGAAATTGAAACATGAGTCAAAGATGATACTCTCTTACATCTTCGGCGTAGGGGGGTACATTGATGAGTGAAAATGGTTAGTGGTAAATTGAAACCACCAAATGAAGTGACAATGGTTAGTGATCAACCAAAACCATTAGATACAATGATGAATTGGTTAAAGGTAGCCCACAAAAAAACCCACGATGTCTCACCTTCAGTTGATATAGGAGAGAATATTGATGAGGATTGTCAGACTTCAAGATTTGACAACAAAAAGCAAAATGCCAAATGGGAAATAACAATATATAGATGGAAACTTAGACAAGCAAAACCCCAAATGGGTGACAACAAAAACAAGAGTGTTGCAAAGATTTCATCACTTGTGATAAATTGCCAATATGGGCACTTTAAGGATTTTTCCACTTGTCATATTTTTATATGACATGTATTGATGCGATCGAGTTTTCGTCGACATGATTGATTCGAGATTTGAGTAGTTCCAATAGGACACCTATTTTACTACTCCATGGTTATGTGGTAGAGTTATGGTTCAATATCTTGTAGTTGGGTCATACACAATATTGAAGATTGGGATGTTGATTGACACTATTTGTGAGTCATTTTTTGAGAGAATTTTTGTGGACATTTTGTTCACCGAGATGGCCATTTAACCTAGTAGAGGACATCTAGATCCATCTGCATTGTTGCTTGGCATTTGATTGGGTTGTCAATCATTTGCAGTGGATTCACCTCTCATGATTCTCTCTCATCAGATATTGGAGTTCACATTAGTGGACAATTATAGGCGCTATGGCTCACCTGTTTATGCAATGAGATTTTTCAGATTCTTTGAGTTTTCAACAATTTTGGTGGTTGTTTTAGGCATATCTTCATCAAATCTTAGCACATGAGTTTCACATTGAAGACTTGGAGATGATACCGGTTTATGCACTTGCTCACGCTGCTGCCTTACTAGCATAATTATTCAAACTTGTGACTTAGGGGGGGATTGTTAGCCTCTAACTCCCTATAAATCATGAAGTCCTACACCACCTTTATGTATTTCACATTATAGGATACATTTTTTTTATGCGAAGTGTGTATTAGATCCTATTTTACCTCCCCCTAGACTTATTTCTTGATGAGGTGTTGGTGTGAAAGTAAATCTAGTTTATGAGGTGGTTTCATCAATATACTATAATTTGTGTCATTGGAATGACTGTTCAATAGAGAATGACTTAAATCTTTTTTTGCCAAGTTTTGTGTCTTGTCTTGTGTTCTATTTCTTAACAATGCTTAAGTAATTGGTGGGGTAAAAAGGAGCTAAAAGAGTGGAGGGGTGTTTCTTTTTTGACCTATTTGGGAGTGTGGCTAACTTGGAATCAATTGATTTTTGAGGATAAGGATACCTTCAGGTGGCCCATCAAATTAGATCTTTAGCATTAGAATACAAAATGCCAATAATTCAAAACCTACAAGGAAACTATCAAAGGTTTTTTTATGGCTCTAGTCAAGAGCCTTGGGGGAATATTAGTGTTGGTTGTGTTTTATTTCCGTTGGATTCCCATTCATTCAAAGTAAATGCATCCATGGAGAATGGATCCAATAATTTTTCTAAAATTTTGGTATTGAGATTGCTTATACAAACTAGTTTGGAGAAGAATGTAAAGTCTATTCAGATTTATGGAGATTCTAAACTCTTCATTAATTGGATGGATGGTACAAGTCAACTACTAGATATTCATCTTAAAAAATTGGGTGACCACATAAAATATGTGGCAATGAAGTTTGAATCTATTTATTTCTTTCATGCATACAAGGAATGAAACATGAAGGATGTTAAGTTATCCAAAGAAGGATATCAAGTGGAAAAAAGTAGGGTGATATATGAAGAAAGTAGAGATGTGATTATTACCATCTTCGAATACTTTTATGCTTGAAATAAAAGCTTAATCACATTGTTTTGGTTCCTCCACATATTGTAAATTAGAAGTTTGTTTGTTTCTTTTTTGTTTGAAAATAGATCTAGTCATTTGTTTTGGAATCTGCTAATATTTTTAGGATGTAATTGCAAAACTTGGTTTATATGACTACTCTTTTAATACAGAGTTAAAACCTCGGCTCTATTGATATGTAGTATTGGATGGTCATATAAGACCAAATGGTTTTCTAAATATGGTCTCTTTTTGAGATACATAAAGCTAGCTAGAGATTGATAGTGGTTTCAAAGTCCTTATTTATTTCTTTCTTTTCTTTGTAAGCACTTTTAGCACATAAAAATTGTGATTCCATTCTACTTAAATGGAAATGGAGATTTTTTCCCAGTGTGTGTGTATAAATTTTGGGACTGATAGGAGGCTTCAAAGTCTTTATTATTTTTT
This sequence comes from Picea engelmannii, assembly GCA_009831015.1. Taxonomy (NCBI): domain Eukaryota; kingdom Viridiplantae; phylum Streptophyta; class Pinopsida; order Pinales; family Pinaceae; genus Picea; species Picea engelmannii. Next base: position 248,456 of record ML779178.1, on the reverse strand, counting down.
TCCCCTTTGTAAGCACTTTTAGCACGTAAAAAGTGTGATTCCATCATACTTGAATATAAATGGTGATTTTTTCCTTGGATATATATATATATGCTACTATACTCTTCAACTCCCTCATCCTCCACCTTCATCTCACACACACACAACAATTGGATTGAGTGATGAAGGTAGAGGATGAGGGAGTTGAAGAGTATAGTAGCATAGATAGGTTTTCTAGTGGAAAGAGGAAATCCATTCATTCCATTGGTCTGGTGTGACTTCCCCTATTGGTATATTGTCTTGTCGAAGGTGAAAATGAGTAGAGGTAAGGAGCGTTGATTGGATATTTATTAGGTCCAGATACACAACTTTAAAAAGGGTGGAATGGATTGACTCATCCTGGGCTACAAGGGCCAAAGGTAAGATCTATATTACTTTGTTGTAAAGGATATTTTTTGCTTTTCTATTTGAAAACTAGGTGGATAAGGAGGTTGTCTTTTATGGGGGAGATTGTTGTATGGGGTATTCAAGGTTAGTTATGTAACCTTGATATTCTTATTTTAACTAGTTGAAAGTTATGAAGGACAACCACCTCTTATGAGATAGGCCTTTCAAGTTTCCATAACATTTTTGGGATCCAATATGAAATAGGGGCTTTTCAGGGTTTGGCACTGAAAACCCTAGATCACTCTCAAACCCCTCATATCTTGATAATACACCCTTTAGATGTAGAGTTTATTATATTCTAGGTCATCCCTTCCCAAACTGTCCAAAAAAGGGCTCAACCCATTCTCTCTTATAAAAAAAATTAAGTTAGAGGTGTACGTGCCTTACTAACGTAAAGCTAATATAGAGATGGGAAATCATGGTGTTGAGGTTGAGTCTTTATCCACACTTTTGAGTGGAAATGGAGAAAGTGAAAATAATTCCTCTATAGGGGAGGCCTAGACAAGCATGGATACTAGGGTTAATTTGTGTGCAGATCATGGAGGGGATAGAGAGGATCCTAAAGATATTGTAAACATCCTCCCAACAATCAAGGAAAATTCCAAGTTTAATTTGTTAACCATTTTTCCAGTGGTTTGGAAATTTTGGGCTCATCCTCCTCTATCCTAACTAACACACTATTTTATCTGCAGGTTGAGAGCCATTACACCATGGGAAATGATACTTTGGATATAGCGGAAAATTCAATGGGTTTTTCCATAGTAGGAAGATTCAAATAGAAATACAAATAGAAATATGATTTGGTATAGAAAAAATACAGTATGGCTAAAATACATAGTAGACTTCTCATAGATACAAGTACATGCATTTTCAAATTTTAAGAAATTCAAAATATACATGAACCATTCAAAAAATTAAAGTAACATTCATGCTTCATAGTAAGCAACTTGAAATGTATGTAGAATTTGAAACATAACATATCTTATAAAAACATGAAACACACACGCACACTCACTCACTCACTCACTCACTCACTCACACACACACACACGATATAATCATCCTCATTCATTCACCTGCCTTGGGGGAATTACTAGTGTAAAAAAAAACATAATTTAACACACAATTTTTTAACACAAAACGACAAATGAAACAACATGATATCATATGGATAAATTTTAAATCATAAGTTAAAAGTATATTCTTTACTTTGCATTTCTCTACAAAATTGTTCTCACTTATGCCATTTGAGTTTATATTTACTTATATGATATAGTATATGGGTCGAAGATTCATGAATGTGGTCATTGTCTTCTGATGGTAAAGTTATAAATAATATTGAAGCTATCATTTTCTATCCCGCTACACTAGTTCCATTGTTATTTAATTGTTAGATTATAGCGTGAGCATACAACTTGGTGGTCTCTTAAGTTTAGAAATTTAAATGTATTTCAACATGCATAGTAATGTTTCTTAAATCTTCAAAATTTTAAAATTGTAAATATATTTAAGCCTTTAGTTAACTTTAGAGACAACGCCCGCGTTGGGCCAAGAATGCTTGTGGCTGCAACCAAATGGATCATTCTTTGTCATAGATCAGATCTCTCATTGAAATACCAACCAATAGCTAGAGGGGCATCAAATGATTGGCAGTGTGCAAGTGGATGGACTAGTGGATGTCTAGATGAAGGGTCAACTCACAGGTAGAGCATCTTCGACCATGGATTTGGGATATGTTATATTAAAGGAGGATCATATAGAAGAATTGATGGGTAGGTAATCATCTAGGTCAAGGGAAATATTGAGGGAATTGTAGAATATGTGACCTCCATGCATAAATAAAAGGATGGGTTACATTCAAAAGAAAAAGTGGCCATCCTGCGTTCAGGCATATATTCTCCATCAACTAACACATTAAGAGAATTGTCTTAATTGATAGAGAAAATAAATTCTTTTCTACTAGTTTTACATAGTGCTTACAATGTTATGTTCCCATAGTGAGTTTCAGTTGCAGTGTCTAACTATGGGTCAAAGAAGGAAAATGAAGCAGTTCTTCCCTAGAATTCATAGTGGAATCCTTCAACAAAAACTTCTCCATTAGATCTCATCTCTATGGCTGTGATGGCTACAAGGAATAAAGGTAAGGGATGTACTTCTTTATGTAAGATACTAGAAGGAAATATACAGATCAAAAATACAATTATTATCACAATAGTTAGAATAAACAGTGAAACAATAAACACAATGTCACAATTGATCTAAAATATGATATCTTTATTATCTTGAGAGAAAATTTCACTTGCCTCTTCGAGGGGGAAACCTCCAACAGAGTAGAGATCGAGTACAAATGAATTCAGAAGACAAATTTTTCCATGATTTCTACTAGTATTGATACTATTTCTATCTTCTAGAGAACATTCTAGAGGAAGAAATTTCTAGAGGCGGAACCTTCTAGTAAGTCTTCTTACGTTAGACGCATTCACATTATTACATAGGACTTATTTACTAACAATGACCTTTATTACATAGAAAAACATATTACTCTATCTACTTTAGAGGTTAGGGAGGTTAGGACCCTAACATGCCCTCCTCCTTAAAGAACAACCTTGTTCTCAAGGTTTGAGATGTGGGAATTGCTAGAGAATGGAAGTCGTCTCCCATGTGACATCCTTAGGTTGTGTATCTTTCCAATGGACTAAAACTTCTTAAATTGTGCATTGATAGAGACAATGCTTGCGTTGGGCCTGGAATGCTTGTGGCTGCAATCAAATGGATCATTCTTCATCCAAATTTGACACTTGGTTCCAATCAATTTCTTTAAGCAAGACACATGAAAAACTGGATGGATCTTAGAGTGATTAGGAAGGGATAAATTGTAAGCCACGAGCCCTATGTGCTTGAGGATTTTACAAGGGCCATAAAAACTTGGAGCGTGTTTATGGAGGTAATCTTCTTTAAAGGAAGTTTGCTTATTTTTTAATGGTGTTGTCATTGATGTCAAAGTCATTCATTGGTGATCAACATGAAGAAACCTATGGGTTTACTTGAAGGAGTCTCCAAAGTGGTCCCCTTATGGCATAGCTTTAGGCATGGCCCTCACGGGAAGACGCTTTGAAGAAGCCCACAAGAAGCCTCAAAGGTGTGGTCAAGAAGCCCCATAATTGTTTGAAGAAAAAGAGTATGAAGGACATTGAAAATGCACGAAAAACCTCCATGGATTGATATCCATCGTCAAGCTGTTTCCAACGGTAGGTGGCATGCCACATGGTTCCTCACGGTTGAGGAGATATGCCCTCTTAAATATGATTATGTGAATTCCCCCCTAAAAGTGTTGCAAACAAGAAGTTATAGGTCGGCCCTAAAGTTAAGTAAATGAAGTGCTTGAAAGGGTATAAATACACATTAAGAACCTCTCATTTTCATCATTCAATCTTGTGATCTCTTAGCACAAGTTTGGTAGTGAAGGTACAAGGAGGATAAGGAACTCTTATGGAGGATATTTTGAGGATGTCTTGATCATTGCTATGGGTGCGCTATAGTATGGAAGGTGATTCTCTCTTGATGGAGAAGTTGATGAAGGCTTGATGACCTAAGATCTCATGCATTATGCTTTCCACATGATTTAGGGTTTGTCTTTTGCAAATGATTTGAGACTCATATTTTGGAGATTTTTGCACATGATTTGAGGTTCATATTTTGGAGATTTTGGCACATGATTTGAGGCATATTTTTGGAGAACTTGGCACATGTTTTTATGTGATTTTTGGGGTTTATATGTGGACCCATGTAGACCTAGGATTTCTATATGGACCCAATTTGCGAGGCTCATATTTTGGATATTTTGTCACATGATTGGCATAAGTTTTTATGTGGTTGTTGGGTTTTATATGTAGACCCATGTGGACCTAGGATCTCTATGTGGACCCAATTTGATGATGATGATGTATCAATGAAAATGACAATGATGGTGATAGTGATAGTGACAATGATAGTTTGATTCATTTATATACATATTTGAGGGTGGAAGGAAGGGGCAAGGAAAGAGGGTTGGAGCCTCCTTCTAGTTGGAATTGGAGAATCTAGGGAGTTGTAGCTTCCTTCAAGTTGGTGCCTGTAAATTAGGGGGTTGGTTCCTCCTTCCAGTTGGAGCTGGATAATCTTGGAATTTGTAGCTTCCCATTAATGTAATCTTTTTATTATATAAGAAAAACATTCCATGGTTTTATTCCATTCATATTTCCACGTAAATCTATTGTGCATTGTGTATTTTCTCTTCTGCTCTTTACTGTCTATTGGGATGCATCTATTTGATTGAAAAGTTAAAATTTTAAAAGGTACTAAATTATAATTGATACTGATTCACCCCCCCTGTTAGTATCAACACTTATAAGGTTGTATTTGAAGAAACATTTGATCCCCTTTAGAAAACTGGTGTTCGAGATGACACTGATCAACTTGTTTCTTCATGCAATTATGAACCAGGACCAAATTCTCTTTGAGGGTACATAAAATGTTAAATCACATTGTAAGGGTTATATTGACCTCTTGGAACTTGGAGACATTAGGATGATAAGATAATACTAAGGGTGGCTTTTGACCATAGAGCACCTCAAATGGAGTCATGCGAGTAACACCATAGCAAGTTGTATTGTACCACCATTCAGCTAGTGGTAACCACTGAGCCCATTGATATTGTCATTCAGATGTGAAGCATCACAAATATGCTTCCAAGCACTTGTTGACAACTTCAGTTTGACCATCGGTCTAGGGATGATAGGTAGTGCCGAGATGCAATTGGGTGCCCTAAAGCTTGAACAATTATTGCCAAAAGTTGCTTGTGAAAGTTAGATCACAATCAAAGATTATAGAGTGGGGCATTCCATGGAGTTTGAAGATATTGTCCATAAAAACTTGAGCCAACGTGGATGATTTGAATGGGTGTTGTAGGGCATATAAATGAACATATTTGGAAAGGAGATCGACCACAACCATGATGACTAATTTATATCCAGATTTGGGTAATCCAACAATGAAGTCCATAGAGATATCTTCCCATATAGCAGGTGGTGTAGGGAGAGGTTGTATTGTGCTTGAAGTTTTGATTGTTTCTCCCTTGTTTTTTTGACAAGTATAACATTTGACCGCAAAAGTGTGGATGCCCTGCTTCATGCCTTCCTAGAAAAATGAACGTTTGATCCTTTCATATGTTTTGTGAAAGCCATAATGCCTTGTTGTTTGCGAAGCATGAATTTTAGAGAGCATAGTGGATTTAAAGTGGGACTGTTTTCTCAAATACTGGTGGCCTTTATAGCGAAGCTCCTCATTTTTCCAGGAGTATCCTGGAGATGCATGAGGGTCTTGTTGAAATTGTTGGATCAGACTAGAAAGTTTGGGATCTTGAAACCATTCCTAATGAAGGACCTTTAACCAATCTACTACAATGAATGAGAGTGAAAAGAGGGAACCTTCTCCATATTTCCTTGAAAGAGCATTAGAAATCATAGCTAGACATTTTGGTCAACCACTTCTGTTGCTTAGGGGATGAAATTCTTTGTTCCAAAAAATATTTGAGGCTACGATGATCAATTTTAATTCGGAAGCATTTCCTAAGTAAGGACACCGGAGATCCACTACATGCGAAATAACCAACATTTCCTTTTCATAGGTGGATTTTCCCAAGTGTCTCTCAAAAAGTTTTTTCCTAGTGAAGGCCAAAGTTCCACCATTTTGCATGAGAATTGCCCCAATGCCTTTCCTAGAAGTGTCACATTTCAAAACAAAAGTCTTTGTGAAGTCGAGCAGTGCCAAAATGGGAGTTGTAACATAACCTCTTTCAAAGCTTGGAAGGATTGATCAGTGGCCGTATTGCAATTGAAAGCATTATTTTAAAGGAGAGCAGTGAGTGGGGTTGCAATTTTTCCACAATTTTGAAAAAAAAAACTTTATATATTAGTCTGTTAAACCTAGGAAACCTCGCAAAATTTTGAGAGTTTTAGGGAGGGGCCAATCATTCATATGTTTTATTTTCTTAGGATCCACACGGACACCATCCTTTCCAACAAAATGGCCCAAGTATTCTACTTCAAAATCTCCAAAGGAATATTTATATTATTTGAGAAAGAGTTGATGCTGAGACAGTAAATGTAAGACTTGATCCACATGGGAAATATGGGCTTGCCAAGTTTTACTATAAATGAGGATATCATGACAAAATACTAGTACAAACCGATGGAGGAAAGGGAGGAAAACATGATTCATGAGGCTTTGGAAAGTGGAGGGTGCATTGCATAGGCTGAAGGGCATGACCAAGAGATCATAATGGCCTTCATGAGTACGAAAGGTAGTTTTGGGAATATTGACCTCCTTTATACGTATCTGGTGGTATCTTGAATGAATATCCAGTTTGGTAAAGAATTGAGCACCACTTAGTTCATCGAAAAGGTCATCAATGACAGAAATGAGAAATTTATCTTTGATGCTAATTTTGACGAGGGATTGAAAATCAAGGCACATGTGTCATGTACCTTATTTATTGAGTACCGTGATGATGAGAGAAGAATAAGGTCTTGCACTAGGACAAATGACACCCACAACTAACAATTTTTGAGCAATTTTCTCAATTTAATTTTTATGGGAAAATGGGTGACAATAAGGGCGAACATTGAGAGGAAAACTACCAGGGACAAGTGGAATGGAATGATCATGGAGGCCACAAGAAGGTGGGATTCATTGGTGGTTGTAGAAAATAGAGTGGTGTTTGAAGAGGATAAACTACATGTCAGGATGAATAGTGGGGGAGGGAGTCTCAATTGCTTGAGTGGCATGGAAGTGGACAATAATGCCAAAATGTTTTTTTTGAGGATTTTCTCCATTTGATGGGAACTAATAATCTTGGGGAACTTGTCGTAATACCTTGGAACTAATACTACTATCCATCCTATTGAAAACTCATGTATAATTCCTTGAAGTCTAAGGTGATGAGGCCTGGTGTGCGTAACCATTCAACACCGAGAACAATGTCGTAACCACCCATGTCAATAGCAAACATGTGGGATTTTAGGTTATAATGACCAATGTGTAGGTGCATATTTTCACAATGACCCCTAGATTTCATCGAACTTCCATTAATAATCATGATTTGGAAGTTAATGACTGCACATATATAGTAAAGGGTCTATTAAGCAATTCAACAATGAATAAAATTATGGGCGTTGCTACTGTTGATGAGGATAATGACTTTCCAATTCTTGATATAGCCAATTAACTTAAGGGTTTGGGGAGCATAGATACCAATTTGAGCATTTAGAGAGATAAGTAGTTCAACTTATAGTGGATCAGAGGGAGAACTATGATCATCAACATGGGGCAATGCTTCAGAAGGGGAAACCTCACCATCCTCTTCAGAAATGGCCATAAAAAGATTTTTCTCCTTACATTTGTGACCCAAAAAATATTTTTCATCACATTTGTAGCAAAGAACCTTAAGTTAAAATTTAGTCATTTCTTCTCTGATTAATTTATGGATCTTAAGAGGAGAGAAAGGAGGGGTTGGATTGGTGGGCCGAGAACATGGAATAAAGGATGACTTTTTTATTTGAGAAGAGACTACTTGTTGTGCTTCCCTGTCTCGATGAGTAGCTTCAAGCTAGGTCTAGGGGCGAGCCATTAAGACATGAGATCAGATGTCATCCTTAAGGTCACTAACAAAGCATTCATAAAAGAAGGTGTCAGACGTCAGTTCAAAAAGACAATTTCTCAAAAAAAGTGATGTAGTCTTCCACTGTACCAGACTGTTTAAACTTGGTCAAATGTCCCAAATGACGTGTGTTTGTGTCAAAGCGTTCAAATTGGATCCAAGAAATATACCCTTGGTGTGAATTTTTACACCACTTCCACCATATTCAACGTTTGGGATCCAAATAAAGGACACAGACATGAAGTTTGATCAAGTCATTAGTGATGCTATGCAATGAGAAATAATGTTCCATTTGAGTGACCCAGTCTGTGGGGTTTGAGCCATCAAATTTATTCACCTCAACTTTGGGAAGACGCATGTCACAAGTAAGGGGGTTATAATGAAAGGCCATGGAATGGTATGAGTCAATTCCCTCTTGGTGTGAAGGTTGTTCAGAGGAGATATGACCCTGGGATTGACGAAGCAATGTTGTCTAGTTTTTCACATCTTCAGAGAGTGTGTCCAGTTGGGTGAGCCAAGAATTTATGGTATCAATATTGGAATTAAGTTGGATGATATGTTGCCTAGTCTGGGTGTGGGATTTGTCCAAGGAAGTGAGGCGGTTCTCAAGGTCTTGGTTGTGGGTGGCCATTAGGGAGAGAGGCTAGCAAGAATTGGGCTAGTGGGTCCACACATAAAGGGTTTATGAGAGAGTGGTATCATTGCGATAAGCACGAAAAGAGGAATCTAATGAGACGGGTCCCAAATAAGGGTGCCAGAGATAGTGGTTGGGTCCACACAATAAAAAATATTATGAGACAATGGTATCATGATGATTAGCTTGACGAGAGGAATATATTGGGATAGGTCCCAAATAAGGGTGTTGGTGGGACCACTATACTCGTTTTTTTTTAACTCTTGTGGAGTTATAATCCCGTTTGAATAATACTGAGTGAAAAAATTCCCAAATTCTTAATAGTTAAATTTGTTTATGAAATTTCATAGCGTCGAAGCAGGGTTTCACACACTGGATGTGTAAAATTTCCACATTGTTTTTGTTTTGTTGTGTTTTGGAAACAAGGGTTATGGTTCTAAGGGTTCGTACGAACGATGGATTGCCATGTGCTATAACTCTCTTATATACCAATGGGGTCCAACAATAGTACTCAACCCAATATCTTAGGGCTCTAACTAAGTAGGATTAATTGTACCATTTTTCATACTACCCAATTACCCAGGTACACGAGAGTATTCTTCCCGAGTGTTGTGCTCAGTGCCACTATAGCAGTGAGGCGTTCGATTGACTGAGCTACAAATAGTTTCAGAATACCTATGGGACTCCCGATATACCCAAGGGTACGTGGAAGTGAATGACCGTGTACATGTGCTAGCTAATGTAGTACTACTCAAAGCGGTACCAAAAGGGGTTAAACCATGCATATTTCCTGCATGTATTCTTCCCCAAATGCAATTTTACCCTCTTAATGATAGATCATTGTGATTTAAATATGCCGACACACGTCTCTAGCCTAAAAAACAATTTCTAAGAAATATGCAGAGGAGAAGGCTTTGATACAATTTGTAAGATATCAGAAGGAAATATGCAGAGCAAAAATACATTTATTATCACAATACTCAATAGAAAGAGCAAAACACTAAGCACGATGACACAATTGATTTGAAAGATGATACCTTTATTATCTTGAGAGCAATGTTCACTTGCCTCTTCTAGGGGGAAACCTCCAACAGAGAAGAGCTCGAGTACCAATGAATTCACAAGACAACCTTTTTCATGATTTCTACCCCTATTTATACTATTTCTATCTTCTAGAGAACATTCTAGAGGAAGAATTTTCTAGAGGCGGAACCTTCTAGTAAGTCTTCTTACATTAGATGTGTACACATTATTACATAGGCCTTATTTACTAATGACGATCTTCATTACATAACAAAACATATTATTCTATATACTTGAGGGGTTAGGGAGGTTAGGACCCGAACAATTTAAAACTAAAAATGGATCAGTGATGCGTTGATGGATTCTTCTTCTTCTTTTCCCAACTCATGCACTCATATCTCCACTCATAGATCAAAAGTGTTTTGCATGGAGATAGAATAAATTTGCGATGGGACTTGATGGAGCTAATGGCAGATGCATTATTATGGAATCTTTTGATCTGATTAGTGTTTTTTATGAACATACATGGATCTTTGGACCCACACATATCTAAAGAAGATGGTCCTTTTGATAGTTTTGACTACTCAAGCCTTAAGGTTTGTAATCATATTGTATGTTTTTCGAAACCATTGGAAAAAATGCATGTGCGTGTGTGTGTTTGTGTACAATCGAGGAAAATCTAGTGAGGAAATCGAAGGGATTATTCCCAAATTCATGGATGACATTCTTAGTAAACTCGTTGTTGTTAGTTCAACTAGTCATTCCCAATGTTGTTGGTCATTTGACTAGTTTTGTGGTAGCATGTCCCATTTGTACTGGCATGTTCACTGGAAAGGTCATCCACAAATATGGAGAGTCATCCCTTGGGTTTCCGTGTGATATTTTTTCCTAAAACAATATNTATATATATATATATATATATATATATATATATATAAATGATTAAATGTTGATAGTGAGACTATTGGGAAAATGGATTTGAATATCTTAATCCATTTGAATTTATATATATATTATATATAAATTCAAATGGATTAAGATATTCAAATCCATTTTCCCAATAGTCTCACTATCAACATTTAATCATTGAGATGACTTCCCTACATTTTAAATACCTTACATTTTTGTTAGTTCATTCATTTCATTGTGTATTTCCTCAACATCTCTCAAGCCCCTTTCTCTTTGTGCTCAAGTTACCCAATGCTTCTCAATTCCCTATCCTCCTCGTCATCACATGCCCCCTTTGCTCCATGTTACCAAGTTCCCCAACACATCTCAATCCTCTTTTCTCCTAGTCATCATGTACATCCTCCTCTTAATCCTTTTTCTCCGTGTCATCATGCGAATCCTCTCATCTAAAGCCTCTTTGCTCCTCGTTATCATGTTCCACAACATCTTTCAATCCCCTTTTCTCATAATCACCATGTGCCTCCTCATCTCTCAATCCTTATTGTTTCTTTTATTTGAGTTCTTTAAAACCTCTTAACTACCAACATATCTTTGTAAACAGATTTTTGTCAACAAAATAAACCAAAGAATTGTATTTTCATACACATGTAACTTTTAAAAAGGAGAAGCTTTGCAATTGTGTCATACCTACTGCCACTAAATTTGATTTTGAATTTAATTTAAAATTTTATATCGAATCTAACGATATAAAATTATAGTTTTTTTTT
>ML779178.1:221874-236780 GCA_009831015.1 Picea engelmannii | reverse complement strand
TTATTTCTAGATAAAAAAACACAAAACTTATTTATTTAATAATTTGTTTCTTTCAAAATTATTTGAAATAAATTTCTGTATCTTCAAAAACACAACAAAAGGAACATAAAAATAACTAAAATCCTTGTGCTCTTTTTAAGCATATTAAACTTACGCGGACATAAAATTGATGTACACATAGACATTCATCTATGACATATTTATTTTTTAATTAAAAAATAATATTCTAATTTAAAAAATTTAGAAAAAAATTAAAATATAAAATAAATTTTGTTTATATTATTTAAAAAAAATATATAAATATTTAAATTTAAAAAAGTTATGGTTATTTACTTACTCAATTTTAAACTTTATATATTTATAAACATAAATTTAAGTTATAAATACAGATAAATTTAACTTATTATATATTTATAATAGTTTTTTTTACAAATTTATATTATTTATAAACATAAATTTAATTTATAAATACAAAGATAAAATTTAACTTATTATATATTTATTTATTTTTATTATATATTTATAATTTTTTTTTAATAAATATAAGTATAAAATAACAAAGTTTTAAATCATTTTTTAATAACAAAATGAAATTAAAACAAAAAAGTTTTGATCATATAAAATAAACAAAAATATAACTCATCTTCATAAATCCATCTTAATCTCATGGATTTAAGTTTATTAATTAAATAATTTAATTAAAAAAACTCAAAAATATGTTTCAAATTTCATATTTATAATATAATATTTTTGTGATTTAATTTACATGAAGAGACTCATCATTAAGGAAGAGTAAAGTAATGAAGCACATTAAAAAAAATGAAGAATGAGGTGGAAGTTTAAAAGGGAAAAATGATTATGAGTAAAGGATGAGACAAAGTAAGAAATTAATTAAGTTTTAATTTATTTTATAAAATAATTGTTATGAAGTTTAAGGGTTGGGTCGATTAGGAGGAGAATGACCAGGTAATAAAATAAGTGAGAAATAACAATTAATTAAAAGTTCATATAAATTATAAGAATTGTTTATTGTTTTTAGTTTGTAATATTATAATGAATGTTATTAATGGTAACATAAGTTTATGAATATTTTGCAATAATAATGGGTAATTTTATATTAGAAAGAGGTTATGGGAAAATCGACATTATTGTAATACAAATATATAGAAGAAAAACAAAGCATGTATAATTTTTTTTAGGTGCAGTTCCAAAAACAACTTCTAGAATCTATGACCAAGTGCTGAAATTTAAAAAATGGCAAGTGTATTGTCGAATAAACTGGTCCAAAACTAGCAAAAATTTGCAATACATTTTAGAAAGATAGAATTTTAAAACATCGACTGATAGAGGAACCCTCATAAACCTAGCATTCTTCAATTGAGTTGTCTACCATGGGATTCTTCAGTTGAGTTGTCTATGTTTCTCTTCATGCCTAGACTTGTTTTCATTGTTGTTTCTTGCAATGTACACTCCTCCTTGACCTCCCAAATCTTGAACATGTTCTACTTGTTTTTGGAGATGCACTATGGAAAGAACCACCCATGAAATTGTGAAAGAACCTTTCTATGGTTTCCACCTTGGATGCCATCAAACCCAACTTCTTTTCCATTACTAGATATCTTACATCCCAGGAATGCATGTATTCTTTCATGACTCTTTCCATGTCTTGTAGAACATGTAGTTGCATTTCCATATTTATCACATGCCTTTCTCATTCCTAAGCTTTCACTTACACGTTATTTCCCCAAATTGCATGCTAATCACTCCACTGCAAAGTCACCTTGGTCACATCATGTCGGGCTTCAACTAAAACCTTCGCATAAACTTTAATATGTCGTTGAAGCTCTATTAGTTCACACATTATGCAACACCAATTTCATCTTCACAAGATAGCCCCTTATGCCAAGGGTCTTCCTTTGACCTTAGACTAGTACTAAATAAAAGAAATCCGAGCTAGAGAGGAAGAATAACATATAGAACAAGCAATCCTACATGATGTCGAAAATTGTCATGTCATCCTCATAATTTCTCTCATCGTTAGGTCAATACAAATGAATGGAAACATAGGAGGCAGATTTAATTCCCTATCCTCTCAACCCTTCAATTGTGTCCAAATGCTACTCAATGCTCAATAAATTCAAGGGATGGACATGGGAATTGAATCTCCCTTTTAAACTTAACATTAATTCATCAAGTTGCACTCCAAGATTGGCTAGATGGTTTGCTTCTCTATGGAGAGATAGTAAAACCTTGAAAAATGAAATGGATTCAACTTGTATAACTAGATCCAAAATTCAATGAATTGTCTTTTTTAGCCTGACATATTTCAGAGATGAAAACTTGATAAGAAATAACACTATCATATATGGGTCCCAAACAACTATGATTTGCATGATATTGTGTGCATTTGCTCCTTGCAAGCCTTAATAAACAACTTGCACTTCTACTTCATTATTTTTGGAGACTCCTAAACTCCAAGCATAGTCACTTTATACATTTCCTTTAGGATCAATAAGGACCACCCTCGTCCCTTGCACCTACCACCCCTAAATATAAGTATAGGAAAATAATTTTTATTTACTTTACTTTATCTTTTTTAATATTAGTAAATAAAGTATTTTTAATAATAGAATAAAATAAACAGTTAGAAAGGGGTTTGTAAGGAGAAAGGGTCACGAGGAAATTATATGGTTTTTAAAAAAATGAGGGAAGACGATTAATTTTTTATATTTTTATAAAAATTTAGGTGAAAAATTAAAGAAGGTTAAATATGAATGGTTTAGGAGCGTGTGAAAAAAATTTAAAGGTTATAAGATTTTTAACAGGTGTTTGATCTAAGCAGACCATTTAAAAAAAAAATAAAGTTACTAACATTTCTTTCTATTTCTAAATCCTTTCAAATGAATCTAGTGTAATAATATTGGATTGTTATAAGATTTTGGTTTTGTTCAATAAACATGGTGTTTAGTTTTGTATGAGTGTTAAGCATTGATGAGTTTGGCAATGTAATTGTGATTGGTGTTAATGATATGTTCATTGAACTTGGATTGGATGAAACAATTGGTTTAACTAATATAGGATTTCATAAACACCTTCGTGTGTAATACCCTAGTTTTAATCCCTAGGACTTGTAATGGTACATATATGTTATATAGGTCGATGAACCAGATAGTATGACCAACTGTCAATTTATGTATCTTTTGCATCAAAGTTATTAATAAAAAGACATCACTAGCTGTGATATGATAGGAACAAAACATTGGGGGGCTATGATTCCACGAGAGAGAATTGAATTGTTCTATTGGTCGAACTAACCTTATGGTTGACTAGCTCAACTACCTAGTCAAATGTATTTTCCATCAACTAAATTATCATAGTGGTTGATTAGTCGACAAACTTGACTGCATAGTTGGTTATCCTTGCCATCAATTAACTCATTGTAGTGTTCAACCAAAGTATAAGTAATATTATTTATGAAAGAGGGGCTTAAGGGGGTCAATGGGGCCAAAGTCTGATTTATATATTATTTTTTTGACCTTTTACCTCAAAGCACACAAAAGGACAAATAGTCACAGGAATGTGTGCCAAGGATCTAAGTGGAGTTCCTTGGGTTCCAAGTGGCAAGATCATAACATGCATACTAGTTCCTTGGGTTTGGGAATTCGACCATAATTTGATCATTCTACCTATTCATTTGTTGGACTTTGTTGACTCTTTGGTTATGCATGGAGTTCACCATTAATATATATCGAATTAGATTGTTGTGTCTATGATGGAAGTCTGGGGATTCCTGTCACATATATCTGATGCGAAATTTCTTGTAGGCATGAGCATGGGATTGTTGTGATTGAGACTTCATAGATAATTGGATTTTCTAGATCCCCCATCATTGAGATTCTTGGATAGATTGCAATGGAACCCTAGAGGGGGTGAGAATTGTTTGAGGGACTATAGGGTAGAGAAGGGGATTCCATCCTTGGGGTGGGGCATGCTAGGGAAGAGAGTTGGGTGGTGGAAAAGGTTGTATGAGTTTATATATTATCATTCATTGGGTATTGGGCTATGTGAGGGAGTTTAGCTAACCATATGAGTCATTTGTCATTGTGGACTCATAGCCCTAGCTTAGGGGTGGCCTACTGCTGAGAGATATGGAGTAGTAGAGCCTATGGTTGGGAGTAACCTCCTTCGTACATAGCCAATTAGTGACATTTCTTCATCAAATAAGTGTTATGGTTTCTATGTTATCTTCTGAGTTATTTCTGTGTATCTTACTATTAACGATGCAATGATTGTTAATAAATTACATGTTATTATAATTTTATGTTGTTTCATATGCATTGCATGAGTTGCTTATAATTTTGTATGAATCATTTAGATAAATAGAGAAAACACATATTTGTATTAGAAATGGAAATCAAATCTAAGTATGAGCCATGTTGAAATAATTTTAAAATAACAAGACATGTTACCGAGTTGAAATGGTAGTAGTATAGCTCAACATGAAGTTGGTTATGTTACAAATTAGTATCAAAGCTAGCTATAATACTAAACTTTTATGAGATAAACATCATAATGCTAAGATATAATTTTAGAATATGAATATAAGTTATTTGAGAATTTTTCTTTGTATATTGGGTGAAATTGAGCCAAACAACCCCAATTTCTATAAAATATGTGGAAAAGGTGATTCCAGTAGGCCTAATGACATATTTCCATGGTTGATCGCACTCGATAATCAACCAATTCAACTCCTTATTTGACCTATATTTGCATTTGATTGAAATACTACATTAATCCAACCTACTCGATGATCGATCCATTCATATAATTAGTCGACTCATCTTTATAGTTGACTAGCATATTACTTTGGTCGATTGGCTCGACTACCTAGTCGCCTTGTTTTTGCAGTCGACTGATTTGTTTTTTTTGGTCAACTCAACTTGATGGTCGATCGGCTCGACTGCATAGTCGAATGATGTGTTTCTTTGGTCGACTTGACCTAAGGGTCGATCGACTCAATTGCGTAGTTGAGTTGTCTTTGCAGTCGACTGATTCTTTGGTCGATTCGAACCGACAGTCTACCATCTCAAATACTTAGTCGAATCATCCCTATAGTCGAATAGCATAGTATATTGGTCGACCCAATCCAATGGTCGACTATCTCGACTAATTAATCGACTTATCTATATATTCGACTCACATATTATAGTGGTTGACTGCTTAGTCGACGGCCTAGCCTAGTCGATTAGTCGATCGGACCCACCAAAAAGTATAGACACTTGAAAGTTGGTTCATAGGAGAATATGTTTGAAGGTTTATAATATGCATTGGTTCATCAATAGTCTTTAGAAATTAATAGTCTTTAGAATCTTTAGAAATTAAGAAGAGAACTAGGTTGAAAAAGATAAGGTTAATTAAAAAAAAAATTGGAGTCAACATCTTGTTTTTGGCCATAATAGGAATATAAAAGGCCCGATTCAAATGCAATTTTGTGGGCAATTTCAAATTGAAGAGGTTTATAGAAGTGTCTATGAGTATCACTGGTCAATTCGACACCATATTTCCAAAAATGGTAAATTAGTCATTTTTGAAGAACGTGAAGGTACTCCTTGATAGGGGCCCGTGACATGGAATTTTATGGTAATTAGGGAAGCAAACATGAAAATAATCAGTGGAGAAATTGGCCAGATTCCTAGGGGTTTAGAATGGGGAAGCAAAACTAGGCCAAAATCCACTATTCTTGGAGACTTTATTTGGATTTTTGAGATCTTCAAAGGAGGAAAAGAGGCACCAGATCACAAACCAGGAAAAATTATATAGGTTGACATTTTACCTTCTCAATAATCAAAACAATATTGTCCTAGCAAATATTTTTCAGTTTTGCTCCATTTGGGAGAAAGTTGTTTTTGCTAAAAATTCTAAGTTTGGAAAAAGTGTAAAAAGGACAAAGTCGACTATTCTTTATTATTGTAGAATTCGACTAGAACATCAAAAATGATATTTGGGAGTTGTTGTGTACTCACTATTATCACATGATTTGTACTTGTTCAAATCCCTCCACAAGATCCCAATCTCGTGTAACAATTGGAAGTTTCTACCACTGTCACCTTACTAGATACTTCCCTCATTTTAGTACTGAAAGAAACTCCAACACAAGGGAAGATTCCCTGGTGACCTTAAGGGATCAAATAACAAGATTAGACGAGCCTACAACTACCTATCTTGGTCACCTAAGTGTCAGGTCTAGGTCTAGGAGAGGTAAGGAAGGTAGCAAGGTAATTGGTTCACTAGTATGAGACAATAAACAATTTGAAGTATAATATAGACAATTACCAAGTCATATAAGTCATTAGTATCCTTTGAGACACTAGATAATAAAAAAATTCAATGGTTGTTTCCAATTTACAACAATAAAGTAATATATAATAGAAGTTTATGTTTTGCAACACCAACAAGAAAAAGTACTCGGAAGTATGACAATTGAGAATAAAAAATAAGCCTTCAACATGCAAAACAATATCCAATTGCTAGACTATGATTCCAAGTGACTTTGGCCACTATTTTAAGTATGTATGCAACAATTAAAGTAAACCCTAGTGGCTGTAGAATAATTTTGTAACAACAACAATAAATATTATATGTTTTCTATAATTAGGGTTATATGGGTTAGTAAAATCACTTTGAGAAAAATAATGCTAGTTCTAAGTATAATGTTCACCACAAGAAGAGCTCTAGACCAGTGCCATTATCTTTTCTAGGGATAATAGAGTCAAGCATGAACCACTTGAAGATAAACTTAGATGATTTAGAATAGTGAGGTTTAAACCCTAAGGTGCAAAGCCTCTCAGGCCTTAGGACTAAACCTTCAAGAAAATGATCCCTAGAGTGCAAAGCCTCTTGGGCCCTAGGTGTCGTTTTCTCTCTTCTAAATTACCTAGATCAAGGATTAAGTAACTAAGATCAAAACCTTAAGGTGAAAAGGCTCTTGGGCCTTAAGATTTTGAATCTTAGCAAGAGACTTGGTCTCTTGATTCCTTTATAAAGCTTGGACAAACAAAAGTATTAAAGGAGAGAAATACTTATGTCTCCTTCCTAGGGTTTTACTAGGACAAAGTAACAAGCAACATGAAAACAATGAAAAATTATACCATGAGTTAACACATAAAATTATTGAAAATTACTTTCTTCCACAAATCACCATTTCAAGAGAAACCCTAGTTGCAACAAGATATTATCCAAGAAGGCAAATCACCCAGAAAAATATCCTTCTTCAACAAGTGCGCAAGAGATCCAAGAGACAAGAAAGGGTAGAGATAAACTTTTCTATCTCTCCCACACAAGTGTGAGGAGTGAATGTGATGATGAAAATGAAATGGATTGATAGCCTTATTTATAGGGAAACCCTAGTGCTCAATTTGTCACAAAATTCAAAAGTCATGTTACAAGTGGGGTCGACCCCTCAAGTTAGCCTCTACAAATGTCAAAATCATGAAAATAATACAATAATGGTCATATGTGTCATGACGACATGCCTCCGAGGGCCTCTCTAAGACCATGTGTCATCATCTGAGGTGCAAGCATGGTGGAAGAATGCTCTACCACATCTCAAATCATCTTTGGTGTCCAAGTGGTAACAAACCCCATTATCTCTTGTCAAACCCTAAAATGACATCATCAACTAAATGCCAGTGTCTAGGGTGTAAAGGATGACACATGAGTAGAAGAAGGTTGTGTGCCATCTCCGAGTGTCCTCCAATCATCTCATTGTACAATGTTCTCCATAAATTGCATGATATTCTATAGGGTTTAAAGCCCAGGGTGTGGGATTTCTGCCCATCTCTATGCCACCATGACCATACCTGTCAAAATCAAGCCCATATGTCCATCTTCCAAGGTCCAGAAGATGTGAGAGCCAGTGACTGAATGTTTCAAGTCATTGGGTGATTCAATTCTCTACATCACATTTAACATCCCCACTATAATCCCCAATTTAATTAATGATTAATGTAGATATATTGTGTGGCTACGACCAAGCGATGTATATGAAAAATGTATTTATGAATTTGAATAATAAAATTTGATGCTAGCTGCTAAGGGGACATGGAAAAATATGGGGGTTGAATTAATCCACAAGAGAGGGGAGGGTCTAGGAAAATTTCTAAGGGAGGGATCCAAGGGGGAATTACCAATGTCTATTAATTCTACTCACATTCTAGAATTTTATTATCATTATGTATTAAAATTTATTTTCTGATTAAGTGTCCCCAAAGCCAATCATTGAATACATTTAAGAGGGTGGGTGTGATAAGTCACCTCCCATAGTTATTGGGAGCATGGGGGATGAGTACAATCAGCTTGGGGAAGTGTGTGAGTAAAAAAAGGCATCCAAAGGAGAGGAAATTCGTATGGGTAGTTACAAATATTTTAGTTTGTCAAGTTTTTGGGAATGAACAACAAGCTGAGAGAAAGAAAGAGAGCTTGGAGCTGGAGAAACCATGGAGGGAGAATTCTAAAGAAAACTGGAGTGTTTTGGAACCTATTTGGAGTTGAATACTGAAGAGCCAGGTTTTTAGGCCTAAAGAGTGAACTCATGTGCGAGTTTCACTGTAACAACAAGTGCTTGTTGTTGTTTGCAGGTAGTTTTCATAGCTGTGAATTTTCTTGAGTTCCCGAAAGAGAGATTTCTGGTTACATGTGAAAGAGAGACCCTAATAAACAAATGGGACACCCAAGGGATCGAGATCAGTGAAAGGGCACATTCCTTGGGTTGGGTAGGTCGAGAGGAAGAGAGATGGTGTAAGATCCAGATAGTTGTAGGAGAATACCAATGGGTTGTGGGAATTTCTGAGCTGTGAATGGATAGTTAGAGACCACCCTCTTTTGTGGATTGCTAATCCCAACTCATGGTGACTTCTTGCTGATATTTGGAACAAAAATTCTATGTTTGGGTGGAACATCCGTCCTAAGTAGTTGGTTGCACAATGAATTTAAAAGATAAGTGTTTTATCTATTTTATGTGTTGTATTTATGAGTTAAACTGTTGTGCATAAACTGTGTGTATGTGATTGATTTATATGCTGATGTAATGAGTTATTAGTTGCATTCATGTGTGATTTTAGTATGCCGCAGATACATTTAATTAATGTTATCAAACAATAGTTTAATCTGGTTGTAATTTGTAGCTGGTAAGCTATAGGAAATTAGTTAGTAGAAAATTTTAATTTTTATTAGTATTCCGCACATAATGGACCTTGACTGGGATGGGGGAGGTTACATCACACATGCCATATACATTAATAGTGGCACAATGTCCATGGTGAAATCCTGGGGCATCCTTCAAGAACCATGTCGGGGGCATCAAGAACAAAACAAAATATGAAATCAAGTAAAGCCAATGTTCACAAGATATACTAGTCTTTAGATCATGCAAAGTAAGTTATTACTTAAGATATAAGCCACATGAATAATTCACACAAGGCATCCCCTTCAAATTTCACATTATCTTAGGTCTTTATGTAAGTTGACAAGTTTGAATATGGGAGGACCTTCGTCCAACCCAATTAAGTGTGCCAACCAAAACAATAAAAGAAAAGACCCAAGTAGAGAGATATGTCCCGGGGAAAATAGTGAAAGAAAAGAACCCTTCAAGAGTAAGCGTGATAATGGTACATGCTGGGCTTACTTCATGGCTTTTGGTTTCATTGAGTCCAATTCTATGAGCACCTTTGTGGAGGGTACACTTTCTCTTGAGTTTCCACTTATAAGCGCTACATTTTTCCAAACCCCTTAATCTTCCTTTTTACCATCCTCTTATCATATTTGCAAGTCTCCTTTATAAGGTTTTAAGCTACAACATCACCGGTTTGGGACTCGGGCGAATGCAGAAAGGCTAGAGCTTAAGTTTGGACTATATTTTCAGAGTCGTTTTCTATCTTTTCTTTCTTTTTGTAGAACTATTATTTATTTATTCGTCTTTTACTTAGTAGTTGCAATCAACCTCTGGGTCTTCATCCCCTCTTCTCATGAGAGAATGGACCATGATCCATTACCAAAGTTTAGTGCACTGTGATAGGATCCATGTTGGAAAGTGTTAAGTATGATGGGGAAAAATAATTTTACCCTTATGAGGGCCCCACAGTAGTACCCTTTTTTCTTGGGTAGTGACAACACGAGACTAGGGAACAAATGTTGGCCACCAAGGAAACAACAAGAAAACAAATATAACTTCTTGATCTAGTGATCCATTATCCAACTTCAACCAATGATATTCATTCACATGCCTAGTAAATTAATCACAACACCTTGTAAGAGAAAAGGACTAACATGCCTCATGGTGATGTTGGCTTACCATCTCCCAAACATTGAGTCATATGGATGTGACGAGCTTGGCTGATCTGGAGTAGAAGAGGCAATCAGAGGGGGGATGTTGGGATGCTATCTGTGGACATGCTAATCATCATCATGGTTGAGATCACTATCTTCATTGCTGACCATGAGATATGATCTCCTCTAGTTACCCCTAGGCATGGGGGGGTAACATCTGTCTCCAACATGGGGACATGTGCTCACTGTAGAGAACATGAGAACCTCAACATCTCTGGTTTTCCAAGACCTGCAATCCTTCACCCACTTCTAACAACATTAACACTTTAGTAGTAAATACCGATGGATGTGATCCATCGAGGTTAGTATCAAATCCCAAATCCTCTACAACTAAGACACACATAATAAAGCAATAATGAAATGAAAAATAAAAGTACCTAAAATGGATGCATAATATGTACAAGAAATGAAAATGCAATGACATGTATATGCAAAGGTGTACTATCATGAAATGCATGAGGTGAATAATATACAAATGAAATGAAAAATGCACATGACCTACCTACCCTAATGCTACATGTCAACTAAAATTCACATGACATAATCATGTAACCAATGAATCCATCCTACCATTTCATCAAACCAAAAAAATATACCTTTGTGTTTAATTACAAACCAAAGCATAAATATATCAATCACAAAACAATCGTGAGTCCAAATAACCACTAAAATAGAGCCAATAATAGAATTCATGAGGGTGGCAAGGAGGAACAAAATAATGTCAAGATACATTCCCACCGGATTGCTTAATCCATCTCTGAATATGGTTGCGATAAGATGAAGGCTCACATGGCTGACCCAAAGGATTTGAAGGTTGAATATCATGGCTCTCATCACTTCCCAAGGCTTGGGATGGAATGAAAATAACTTTTAAGGATGCTTGATGATCACCCAAGGATGGGATGGATGAATACTTGGACATGGATAAAGATATAATTTTTTTTTTCTCACAACATAGGGCTTGTTGGTCTTCTATGTGAAACTAAAAATCGTTGCAACAAACCATAGGTTGATTTTTTTTTTCCCATAAGTAAATCAACATCTGGAGGAGACGTCCCAACCATATCTTTAGCAGAATAGCAAGATGAAAAAGGAGAAGACTATAAAATCTCTTCATGAAAATCCCATTCTGGGAAAATCATGGTCTCATCTTCATCAAAGTTAGAGCATAAAGGTGGTTGAAAATCTTCTTCGTAGAATAAATTAAAGTTCTCTAAAGAGTATGTATCAAACCTTCTAGGATATGACCGGAAACCATCACGAGAGTGCGACAATAATTCATCCTTGGGTGGTTGGAACAAATCTATGATCATATCATCTTCATGTTGCCACGCATATGAATCATTAGAAATCACATATTGTTGTTTTAAAGGAAACAATTTTGTATTCTTTATTTGAAAGCAACATTTAATGTCATAACTGGGATCTCCATCAAAACTAGAACAACTCATGTCCCAGTTATGTCTCCCAGCATGTATAAAATCATCAATATTTTCAATTGGATAATCACCTTTATTATTGCATGAAGGGTCTAATGCATCCAAGAGTTCTTCTAGAACCTCTTGACTTTCCAAATCATCAAATGAAGCAACATGAAAAACTTGGAAAGGAGTAACGCTTACCACATTTTCTTCTTCATGTGCAAGAGGAATGGATGTTTGAATGACTTCATATTCATTATATAGAGGAGAAAATACCAACGTCTTGTCTTCATGAAGGGTCTCTTTGTGGTTTGGGTCTTCAACATGGCGTGCTTCATCAAAGAAATCTTCAACAAGTTCACAAGGTAGCTCATGTTCTACTTTGTGTATTTGGAGATCTTCCTCATGAGTTACCTCTTCAAGCTCTCATTCTTTAATCAAATCTTCATTGTCTTTAATGGAACAATGAGGTGATTCTTTCTCCTCTTCAAGGGTTTGGTATCCCTCTTCATGAATTTCCTCTTCAACTTCTTGTTCCTCAACAAATTCTTCATCTTACTCAACAAGGTTAGAAAATAAACCTTCCCTTTGGAGGGCCATCACGATATTGTGGAGAATATCTTCATATCTTTGTGTTCTCGGTCCCACCTTTTGAGGAATTATTCAATGAATACTGTAAGAGAAGATTTTCTTTTCGGATTTAGAGTACACTTAGCCCAATTCTTTTGTCTTGTTTCCAGGGATAGAAAAAACAATCTTATTATCACATCTTGATGCATCATATCTATATTTGAAACATACTTCAAGAACTTCATAACACGAGTAACAACCAAGGATGGGCTCCCATCAAATTTTGGACAATTACCCCCCCAATCCAGAGAAAAGTGATTTGGGTATCCAAGAAAATTTTTAATGTCAAGAGAAGGAAAAATTTCATGAAGTTCCCATGGTGCCATAATTCCATTACTTGAGAATATGCAACTGTGGGAAGTTGAGAATAGGATGACACCTCAAAATATATTAGTGGAGTCGCCAGATAGTCTATTTAGAGAAGGATAATCAAAGGTAAGAAAGGGATTCTAACCTTAGTGGAGTCACCATAAAAACTTGAGGATAAGGGATTTGGGGTAAGTTTACCAGAAGGTCGTAGGGAGAATTACTCAATCATACTTAACACCTCGTATGAAAAAAGGACTAACATAACCCATGGTGATGCTGGCTTACCATCTCCCATACATTGAGTCAACTAGATGTAATGAGCATGGATGATTTGGAGTTAAAGAGACAATTTGAGGGGGGATATTGAGATGCTATCTGTGCACATGCTGATAATAATCATGGTTGGCATCACAGTCTTCATCGTGGGCCATGAGACATGATCTCCCCTAGTTACCCCTAGTCACAAGGTGTTAGCATTTGGATCCAACATGGGGACAAGTGCTCACCATAGAGTGCATGAGAACCTCAACATCTCTGGTTGTCCAAGACCTGCAATCCCACACCCACTTCTAACAACAACAACACTTTAGTAGTAAAGATCAATGGATGTGATCCACTGGGTTTAGTATCAAATCTTGAATCATATACAACTAAGACATGCATATTAAAGAAATAAAATGAACAATGCAAGTACCTAATATGGATTCATAATAAGTACAAGAAATGGAAATCCAATGATATGTATATGCAAAGTTATACTATCACGAAATGCATGATGAAAATAATATACAAATGAAATGAAAAATGCACATGACCTACCTACCCTAATGATACATTGTTGGCAGCCAATCATTTTTTTAATTGCTCTTAAAAAACGCTGCCTACACCCCTTGTCTCGTTAATGACAAATCATCGTCGCATTGTGCTTCTAGACATTTGTTTCATTTTTGCGACAATTGCAATTTGGTCTCGATTTGATTTTCACAACTGTAAGTGTGAAAATACCTCTTTCATCGTTTGGACTGTAGTCGTCTTTTATCGATTTCTCCAAAAGACACTTGACCATTGGTTTATCACATGACTGCTAAAGATTTTCTCGAACTTATGTCCTTGAGCATACTCTTACCTTGATTGTGCATTTGGATATGTTTTATTGCTAAGCCTTTGGGCATAAAAATTTATTGGTTTTATTATGATCTTATAAAAGTTATAATGGATTTGGTTCTATATGCTTTTATTCTTATTGCTATGGGCTTTTCACTCAGTTATTATATGAGAAATTTTGGATCATAATGTTCTAAAAACTTTGGAATGCAAACATTTGAATGTGCAACGAATACATTGGTAAGTTTATAAAGTCAATTCAAGAAATAACAATGGTTTGAAGGCGCATGGATTAATCATATTGGACTTTAATTTTACAAATCGATGCTTGGTATATTGTTTGGTAAGTTGATATTACATTGAATGATTCATAGTTCCAAACTATGTATTGGCATC
Source organism: Picea engelmannii (assembly GCA_009831015.1). Lineage (NCBI taxonomy): Eukaryota > Viridiplantae > Streptophyta > Pinopsida > Pinales > Pinaceae > Picea > Picea engelmannii. Next base: position 222,537 of record ML779178.1, on the reverse strand, counting down.
GATTAAATTTAAACGTCGGTGCAAAACGATTGATTGACACGATGGATGTTGGATATGGTGTTGGATTGAACTGTACACTTGGCATGAGTATAACGCATGGTATTGGTTCTGCTTCGGGTGACTGGCACGTTAATATGATTACACGCCTATTTGTTGGCCGATACGCATGGTATAAACGATTATGATTTTAATAACACTATACTAAGTCATTAATACAGTGCGTGGCGGTGGTAATCCCACCACCTTCGCACACATGCAGTTAATTCCGGTCTCTTCGAGCATAGAAGCTGTCAAACCCTATCGTTTTTTGACTCCGTGCATTGTTTCATTCAGTTTGAACCCTACCATGTATAGAAACGATGGATCCTGTCGTAAGGGCCGAGCCCAACGGGTGCCAAGCACTGTTGACATTTAGTGGTGCATGTAGCGACCTGGAACAACATGGGTGGCTCGCTTTCATAAGGAAGTTTGATGGCTATAACTTCACTGTGGCTCGACAATTTGCGTTATCGTTCGATGGCTGCCGAGCCAAAGTTGGAGATGTCCAGCTTGAAATTACTGAAGAATTTCCTAGCCTGGCAACCAGCTTGCCTATCAAGGGACAAAAATAGTCGAAAAGTTGCAAGGTAGATGATGTCCCATGGACATTACTGTTCCAATCTC
>ML779178.1:206163-218682 GCA_009831015.1 Picea engelmannii | reverse complement strand
TCAATTTCGCCCGTCAACATACATGTAAAATGAAATGCTAGGTATAACCATATAACCAATGAATCCATCCTAGTGTTTCATAAAATCCAAAAATTCTACCTTTGTGTTTAATTACAAACCAAAGCATAAATATATCAAGCATTAAACAAGCATGAATCTCAATAACCACTAAAATAGAGCCAAGAATAGAATCAATCTCATGAAGGTGGGAGGAAGGAACAAAATTACGCCAAGATACATTCCTATAGGATTGCTCAATCCGTCTCTGAGTAGGGTTTTGATAAGATGATGGCTCACAAGTTTGAACCAAAGGATCCTAAGGTTGACTACCCTGGCTACCATCACTCCCCGAGGCCTGGGATGGAATGAAAATAAATCTGAAGGATACCTGATGATCACCCAAGGATGGGATGGATGAATACTTGGACATGGGTAAAGATACTAAGAAAAATATTTCTCACAACATAGGGCTTGTTGGTCTTCCATGTGAAACTGGAAATCCTTGCAACAAACCATAGGTTAAAAACAAATTTACCCCATAGGTGGATCACCATTAGGAGGAAAAATCCTAGTCTATATTTAGCATAATAACAAGTTGAAAAAGGAGAAGGCTAGAAACTCTTGTCATGAAAATCTTGTTCTAGGAAAATCATGGCCTCATCTTCATCAAATTTAGAGAATAAAGGTGGTTGAAATATTCTTCATAGAATCAATCCAAGTGCTCTAAAGAATATGTAACATACATTCCAGGATATGATTAGAAACCATCATGAGAGTGCTGCAATAAGTCATTCCTGGGTGGTTGGAATAAATTTGTGATCATATCGTGCTCATGTTGCCACACATCGGAATCATAAGCAATCACATATGGTTATTCTAAAGGAAAAATTCTATATTTGTTTTTTGAAAACAACCTTCCAAGTCATAAATGGGATCTCCATCAAAACTAGAACAACTTATGTCCCATTTATGTCTCCCAACATGTTTAAAATCATCAATATTTTCAATTGTATCATCGCCTTTATTATAACATGAAGGGTCTAATGCATCCAAGGGATCCTCTAAAATCTCCTCACTTTCAAAATCATGGAATGAAGAAACATTAAAAACTTGGAAAGGAGTACAAATTACCACATTCTCTTCTTCATGCACAAGAGGAATGGAAGCTTGGGTGACTTCATATTCACTAGATAGAGGAGAAAATATCGACATGTTTTCTTCATAAGTGACCTCTTTGTGGTTTGGGTCTTAAACATGGCGTGCTTCATCAAAGTGATCTTCAACAGGTTCACAAGGTTGCTCATGTTCTACTTCGTGTATTTGGTGATATTCCTCATGAGTTACCTCTCCAGGCTCTCATTCTTTAATCAAATCTTCATTGTCTTCAATGGAATCATGAGGTGATTCTTGCTCCTCTTCAAGGATTTGGTAACCATCTTCATGAATATCCCCTTCAAATTCTCGTTCCGCAAATAATTCTTCATCTTCCTCAATAGGGTTATAAAATAACCTTTCCTTTTGGAATGCCACTATGATATCGTGGATAATATCTTCATATCTCTGTGTTCTCGGAGTCCATCTTTTGAGGAATTCTTCAATGAATATTGTAAGAGAAGATATACTTTTTAGATTGAGAGTATGCTTAACCCAATTATTTTGTCTTGTTTCCAGAGATAGAAAAAACAATCTTATTAGCACATCTTGATGCGTCACATCTATCTTTGAAACATACTTCAAGAAATTCAAAACATAAGTAACAACCAAGGATGTGATCCCATCAAATTTTGGGCAATTATCCCCCTAATCTAGAGAAAAGTGATTTGGGTATCCGAGAACATTTTTATGGTTAAGAAAAGGAAAAATTTCATGAAGTTCCCATGGTTCGATAATTCGATTACTTGAGAATATGCAACCATGGGAAGTTGAGAATAGGATGACACCTCAAAATATATCAGTGGAGTCACAAGGTGATCTCTTTAGACAAGGATCATCAAATGTAAACAAGGGATTCTACCCTTAGTGGAGTCACTAGGTAAATTTGAGGATAAAGGATTTGGGGTAAGTTTACTAGAAGTTAATAATGAGAATGACTCAATCATCCTTGGAAATGGTGCCAAAATGTTATCACAGGATTTGTACTTGTGCAAAGCACTCCACAAGATCCCAATCTTGTGTAACAATTGGAAATTTCTACCATTTTCACCTAAGCAAATACTTACCTTGTTTTAGTGATGGAAGAGAGTCCAACACAAGGGAGGCTTCCTTGGTAACCTCAAGGGATAAAATAGAAAGATTAGCCAAGCCTACATCCCCCTATCTTGGCCACGTAAGTGTTAGGTCTAGGTCTAGAAGGGGTAAGGAAGGTAACAAGGTAATTGGTTCGCCTGTATGAGACAATAAACAATTTGAAGTATAATATAGAAAATTACCAAGTCATAGAAGTCATTAATTTCCTCTCAGACACTGAATAATCAATAAAGTCAATGGATGTTGCAAAATTACAACATTAAAGTAATATATAACAACAGTTTATGTTTTGCAACAAAAACAACAAGAAAAAGTACTCAGAAGTATGGTAGTTGAGAATAAAAAACAAGCCTTCAACATGCAAAAGAATATCCAATTGCTAGAATGTGATTCTGAGTGACTTTAACCACTATTTCAAGTATGTATGCAACAATTGAAGTAAACCCTAGTGGCTATAGAAAACTTTTGTAACAACAACAATACATATTATATGTTTTCTATAATTAGGGTTTGAGGGGTTAGTAAAATCGCTTTGAGAGAGAGAATGCTAGTTCTAAGTATAATTTTCACCACAATAAGATCTCTAGACTAGTGCCATTGTCTTTTCTAAGGCTAATAGAGCCAAGCATGAAACAATTGGAGGTAAACTTAGATGATTTATAAGAATGAGGTTTAAACTCTAAGGTGCAAGGTGCAAAGCCTCTTGGGCCTTAGGACTAAACCTTCAATAAAATGATTGCTAGGGTCCAAAGACTCTTGGACCTTAGGTGCCATTTTCTCTCTTCTAAATGACCTAGGTCAAGGATCAAGTAACTAAGATCAAATCCTCTTGGGCCTTAAGACTTTGAATCTTAGCAAGAGACTAGGTCTCTTAATGCCTTTACCAATACTGAACAAAAAAAGTATTAACGGAGAGAAATACTTATGTCTCCTTCCTAGGGTTTTACTAGGACAAAGTAACATGCAACAAGATATCAATTAACAACGATACCATGAGCTAAGAGAAAATTAATTCCTTCCACAAATCGCTATGCCAAGAGAAACCCTATTTTCAACAAGATATTATCCAAGAAAGAAAAGAATCCACAAAAGATCCTTTTTCAACAAGTGCACATGAGATCCAAGAGACAAGAAAGAGCATAGAGAAAATTTTCTAGCTCTCCCACACAATTGTGAGGAGTGAATGTGATGATGAAAATGAAATGGAGCGCTATCCTTTTTTATAAGGAATATCTAGCACTCAATTTGCCCCAAAAGTCAAAAAGTCATGTTACAAGTGGGGCTGACCCCTCAATTTAGCCTCTACAAATGTGAAAATCATGAAAATAATATAATAATGGTCACATGTGTGGTGACATCATGCCTCCAATGGGAAAAGAGGGCCTCTCTAAGGCCATGTGTCATCGTATGAGGTGAAAGCATGGTGGAAGAATGCTCTACCACATATCAATTCATCTCTGGTGTCCAAGTGGGAGGAAACCCCATCATCTCTGTAAAAACCTGGCATGACGTCATCATCTAAATTCCCAACATCCAAGGTGTAAAGGATGGGATCCATGTAGGAGAAGGTTGCGTGTCATCTTCGAGTGTCTTCCAATCATCTCCCTATGCAACATTCTCCATCCAATACATGCTAGTATCTAGGGTGTAGAGCCTAGGGTGTGGGATTTATGTGCATCTCTGTGCCACCATGACCATATATGTCAAAACCAAGCCCATCTGTCCACGTCCAAGGTCCAAAATATGTGAGAGCCAATGTTTGAACATGCCAAGTCATTGGGTGACTCAATGCTCTGCATCACATGTGCCATATCCTACAATAGAGGTACAACATCTTGGGTGAAATCCTAGGGCATCCTTCAAGAACCATGTCAGGGGTGTCGATATCAAAAAAAAATATGAAATCAAGTAAATCCAATGTTCATAAGATATACCAGTCATTATATCATGCAAATTAATATGTTACTTAAGATATAAGCCACATGAATAATTCACACCAAGTATCCCCTTCAAATTTCACATTAGCTCAAGTCTTTTTGTAAGTTAACGTGTTTGAATATGGGAGGACCCTCATCTAATCCTATTAGGTGTGCCAAACAAAATTTTGAAATAAAATACCCAAGTAGAGGGATATGTCCCCGGAGAAGCAATGAAAGAAAAGAACCCTTTAAGAGTAAGTGCGATAATGGTACATGTTGGGATTACTTCATGGCTTATGGTGTCATTGAGTCCATTTCTATGAGCACCTTTGTGGAGGGTGCGTTTTCTCTTGAGTTACCACTTTCTAAGTGCTATGTTTTTCCAAACCCCTTAATATACCTTTTTACCGTCCTCTTATCATATTTCCAAGTCTCATTTATAAGGTTTCAAGCTATAGTATCACTAGTTTGGGACTGGGGAGAACCAAAAGGATAGAGCTCAAGTTTGGAATAACTTTTGAGAGTCCTTTGCTATTCTTTCTTTCTTTCTTTAGAATTATTCTTTCTTTATTCTTATTTTTATTAGCAGCTGCAATCAACCTCTGGCCTTAAACCCCTCTTCTCATGATAGAATGGACCATGACCCATTACCGAAGTTTAGTGCACTATGACAGGCTCTAGGATGGAAAGTGTTAAGTATGGTGGGGAAATAAAATGTTACCCTTGTGAGGGCCCTAGTAGTACCCCTTTTTCCATGGGTGGTGACAACATGGGACTAGGGCACAAATTTTGGACACCAAGGTGAAATAAGGAAACAAGCATAACTTCTTGGGGTAGTGATCCCTGATCAACCTTCAACCAATGATCCTCATTCACATGCCTAGTAAATTATGCACAACACCTTGTATGGAAAAAGGACTAACATACCCCATGGTGATGTTGGCTTACCACCTACCATATATTGAGTCGAATGGATGTGATGAGCTTGGATGATCTTGAGTAAAAGATTGAATTTGATGGGGGATGTTGGGCTGCTATTTGTGGACATGTTGATCATCACCATGATTAAGATCACTATCTTCATTGCGAGCCACAAGACATGATCTCCTCTAGTTACCCCTAGGAATGGGGGGGTAACACTCACTATCACTTGTATTATCATCACCCGATACAAAAGTATTTTTGTTTTCTAACAAAATTTCTTCTACAGGCGTAAAATTTGACGTCTGATATTAATTACACCAGTGTGACAAGTGAAAAAAAAGGGGGAAATTTTACCATACAAATAATGTCGAATAACATTACTTGTATGGACATTGCTTGTAGAGTTAGTGCTACTTTCAGAAAAGATCCAACTTAACTTGAGGACCATGAATATTGAGGATGCTCAGAGAACCCACAACCATGAAGAAGAAGTGAGGGGTTTGAATATCGACATAGGAAATGAAGAAACATAATCCAATGGTCATAGAAGCCAAGTTGAGCCAATAAAGGTGGTGGAGACCATGAATCTTTTGAGGATTGAATTACAGAGATGGAAGGATGATAATGAGAGAATAATAAAATCTCAAGAGGAACAAAATCATATAAACACTCAACTACTACAGAGTCTGAACCAATTTCAAAGACAAATTAGGGTTGAATTAGGTCCAAGACATGAGGAAGAAGGTAGGCCACATGCAAGAAGATAGAACTACAAAATATCTAGGAACTCAAGAAGTGCTAATAGAACTTACATACATCATTATTAACCCACTCATTTAGTTGGGAAACTATGTTCATTTGCTGAATCATAGAGCAGTCTAGAAATATCTCCTATCAAGCATTAAAGGAGAAGACATGAATTGGATAGTTTTCAAGTGGAACTCAAGAATCTCAAACCATCGACTTTTGACAGAGAGAACAAGAAGTGAGAAGAGGCTCGGGTTAGGTTACTTGGAATTAGAAAGTAATTTTAGTTACACAATTACTCATAAAACCTTGAAGAAAGGATTTCCATATACCATATTCAAGGGGAAGCCTCTATGTGGTGGGACCAATTGAAACAATTCAAGAACATTAATGAAAATAATGTTTCTTGGAAGAAATTTAAAAGGTATTTCCAATAGAAATACCTCTCAAAGAATTATTATGACAAGAATATGTAAGAGTTCTTTGAAGTAAATATTGGGAACATGACTATGGAGGAATACCAGAAGAAATTTTTAGAGTTGCTGAGGTATGCAAGATTCATCAAGGATGAGAAGGTTAAAATTAATAGATTATTTAGTGGACTTCCATCATTTTACAGAGAAAAGATTCAATTTTATGGACCTAGGGCACTGTAGGAGGCCATTAGGAAGGCCAAGTGCTTATATGAGCTGAACAAAGGAAGATCAATGGTGTTGAAGTCTTGGAGAGATAAGAAGAATGATAAAGTGGATGAAAGGATGAAAATATTCAAGCCACCTTTCTTTAGGAATAACTACGATTCTTATAAACAAGGCCCACTAGCTCACAAAGAGTCCAAGATGACAAAACCTTTGGGGAAAAGGGAAAAAAAACCAATCAAACATTGGTGTTGTAAGGAATCACATCTACATAGACTGCCCTCATAGACTGGATATATGAGGACTACACACAATATTTAGGAATCCAATATAGTAGAAGATGTGGGAGGAAGTGTTCCAAGGATATATTAAAGCCTAGGGAATCGGCATGAAGAACATTAGTCTCACATGATTGAAGTGGAAGGTAATATTACAAATTAGCCTATTTCTATTTTATTTGACTCGGGAGCAAGTCAAAGTTAAATTTGTCCTAATATAGTATATGTATTTCATTTGAAGAGGGAAAACTTGAAAAATCATGGTTGGTAAAGCTAGCCATTTGGCCAAGAGAAGAATTAATGATATGATTAGGAGGTACTCCATAGAATTGAATGCAGTAAGAATAGTTTCATATATGAATATCATACCATTGGGATCTTATGATGTGTTAATTGGAATGGTTTGGTTGGACCAACATCATGCTATGTTACATTGTCATAACGAGACCTTTACATATCTCAATTAATAAGTAAAATAGATCTTAGGGAAAGGGATCTCAAGACCCATTTCTATAATGGAAATTTAGACCTTATAGCTGAAGAGGTGCTTCAGAAAAGAATGAAAATTATTTGTAGCCCATGTGGAAGAGCTGTTGGACACACCGACCACACTCAGAGGGGGGGGAGTGAATCAATGTAGGGCTGTTTTTATCCTTTTAAACTTCCCTTCACAAAAACTCCTTAGTTAGCAATCACCTTAATCATCACTTATTACTGTAATTTATAACCTGTTGTATGTGAACATACATCAAAAACAAATAACAACAACATATATCATCAACAATCCATCACCACAAAGAACACATAGAACACAATATGTATGTACAATTTTCTTTTTATTATGAACTACAATCCTTGGGTTTATCAACAACAACTGAATATATTTACAACACTACAAGAGCACCAACTCTGCAATGCAAGACTCAGCTTACACAACACAACACCAACTAAGAAGAAGATTCAATCCTCAACAGATACCAATCTGTCAACAGGTACCCAAACTGTCAGTAGTGGATCACGCGTATGTACGCGTCCTACCACCAGTAGTACAACTCACGTATGTATGCAACCTATTTGTACTGCAGCCTGCGTATGCCCTCTGAACAACTAGGGTTTTCTCTCCTTGAAAAAATCAGATCCTCTGCAACCTTCAGTCACATTCACTTTTTCCTTTCACTGTCCAATCTGTACCATAACCAATCACAACACATCTATGTTTTCCAACAAATTACTCATGCTCCTCAACTATACAATATGAATGTTACCCAATCATGTATAAGTAACCAGTATACTATGACAACCATATCAGTACTGAAACATAAGAGTGCTTCTCACTCGGTCAATGAACCAACCAAACTATATAAAAACAACCAAACCAAGAATTCCTTAAGAATCCACCATACAATAAAAAAAAGTATCCATCAAGACAATGATGTAACCATACCAGAACTTCTATGACAGATCCGAGCCCATAGAATGCATATCTGGAACTTGCTTCATCCTTCAAGAACCTAGCACCAGCTCACACTCAAGTCTCCATGAATTTATTCAACTATACAGGCTCTGATCTCCTTCAACCCGCGTGTGTACACACTCTGGCTCATTGCAACCCGTGTATGTACGTGCACTAGCCCACTGCTGCTCACGTACTCCTTCAGAAACTAGGGTTTGTGAACTTTCAAAACTTTCACCATCAAAATCTCAGACTTACAGAAACTTTGATGCGTCCATGAGAACCTGCAATCACTCTCTTCCTCAGAATAGATCTTCAATATATGCTCAAGAGAGATATCTTTACAAGAGACTCTTGCCTCTTATTTATACTCTCCAAGTAGCTTCCTTAGAAGCATCCACTAGGCCACTTTGTCCACATATTCACTTTATCCACATAACCATTTGTCGACATGGCTACCTTTATCCAACTTTGTCCACATAGACACTTTGTTCACATGGCCACTCATCCATTTAACCCAATTACAACCACTTTCCAAAATTAGAAAGTTCTCCATTAACTTTATTATTTAAATAATCCTCTTTGAATTTATCACTTCACTCTATTATTTAAATATTTTCTTCTTTGTAAGAACTTTGACTTCTTTGACTTTTTGGGGCTTCTAGCCAACGTATGAGGGTCCTCCAAGTTCGTAAGGCCATAACTCTTAAACCGTGAGGAGTTATGTGACGTTACACATACCACCAGAAATGGCATGACAAGAACTATCCATCTAGGATAGTTTCATTGACAAATTAATTGATCTTCATCTCATTGTTCCACAATTAAGCATGGATTCTCTAACCATACTTCTAGGATAACTCAACCGCAAAGCGTCTTCCCGTGAGGGATTTCACCATAAGGGTACCATTTTGGAGTTCATCCATTTGTACTTCCTATAAACCATGAAAAGACAATAATGAGTCATCTTTACATCAATCCAACTGGAATAACCCATGACAATATATGAGTATGCCATTGTCCCTTTGTCATTGATTCTATGCATGACCACATGATCCAACGATCAATACATTAATGCATCCATCCATCTATGCATCATATATCAATGACAAAACATTGATCCATATTCATAAATATTTTGACATTAATGACAACATGATCCAACAATCTCCCCCTTTGGCATTGATGACAATACAAACATTGATGTCAACACCAATCATTGGTGGCAACATGTAGACATGGAATTGCTCTTCATCAATGGTCATGTCAATCACATCAATGTGATTATATCTCCCCCTTTGACATCAATGTAAAATGGTAGTTCTCTCCTTGGGGATGCTCCCCCTGCCTGAACTCTCCTTGGGGTTGCTCCCTCTTCTTGGATGCCTTTGATATTCCTTTGAATAATCTCTCCCCTTTTGAACAAGGGATATCACTCTGATGTAATGCTGAAGACATATCACTCATGCTCCCCCTGTGACCATCGCTCCCCCTGGAACCATGCCTCTGTTCTCTTTCTCCAATTATAGGGATCTTTTTCCAAGTATTTATCTTTGCATCTGATAAATATCTCCTCCTGGAATCATGGGAAGAAGAATGAATCCCCCTATGGGCATGTATCCCCCTATATTCTTTGCAATATGAACAATATGATACCACTGCAATATGCTTCTGCCGCAAATGCTACTGCTCAACCAGAACATAGATCAACCACTCAAGTATGATATGCTCTTCCTATGACTATCCTTGGACCTGTTCATGCATCAAACTCGTGCCATACCATACATCATGAAGCAAAAAGATATGTCAACAATGAATAGAGAATCATGAACAAAAGATCAACCATGTACATCCTATGCCATATTGTGTGCCCACCATGCACAACACCCATGTACATCAACCATGTACATCAATACCATACAATGTACCATAAGAGATCATCAATGAAGTTTATCAACCATATGTGAAATGTGTACCAACCAAATGCCTCTATCAACATGCCAACCATGTGCCTCAAGCAAGTGTCATATACATATGATATTCCTCTACCATGAACCAAGTGCTACAATCATGTATCTCAACCATCAAGAATCATAACAAGTGTCTCAACTATATCATCCCATACATCATGTACCAAAATAAGTGCATCAACAATGCACCAAAGTATCCAACAAATATGCCTCCAATAATACATCATAATATATATCAATGGAACTCATATATGTACCAGCCATGTACCCCAACAGTTTTTCCTTAACCACCATTCACTACAACAAATACTAAGCATCAAAAAATATATGTACTATAAGTGTGCCTCAATATATCAATGATATCTCTAGCTAGCATCATCATGATATATCTCATAACCAAAGTGCCATAAATTTACTGTCACAAACAACATTTCTCCTCAATAGAAAAGTGTCTCAATTCACACTCTAGGGTTAGTATCATGCATCCAAGATAGTCTTTAAACACTCAACCATATGTCATTACCATACATACATCAATTATGTATGCCAACATGTAATCATGAAAACCTGCAACAAACCATGTTAGACCCTGCAACAAAAAGTTATACCATCATACCATGCTGCAACTCATATGCATAGCCATGCTGCAACTCATATGCATAGCCTTTTTCCAAAGCTATTACCAACTATACGCAACCTGCTATACAGACAACTCACGTATGTATGCGACTGTTACCAATGTAACCAACGTACTCTTCAGAAGAAGTCAAGCTTGAGATTGCCTTAGGGCTGCCATTCTGTTCTGATTGTTCAGTCTTCTTCACCCACTTCTGAAGGTGTCGTAGCTTCTCAGAACTTGAGCTCTGAGCTTTCATCTTTCCAACATTGTCTTATCTTCTAGCCTCATGTGTTCTTCTTGTCATGCTATATGGAATCCTTCTCATGGACTGACTTCTTGTGTTCCAACAATCCTGGGACTTGTGGCCAAACCCACTACAACTGTAGCATCTCATGGTGTGACAATGAGCAACAATGTGTCCTACTTGATTACATATCCAACACCTTAGGGTGTTATGAAACATTTCATTATCTCTCCTTGCATAATATCTGCATTCCAAAGCTTTGTGACCATATTCATTACATGAGTAACAATGACCACGGAAATTTTTTTCATAGCTTTGCTTTGGTGTCCATCTTGAAGGTGTCTCTCTTCTTTGAGGTGTAAAGATGGCTTATTGATGTCTTCCTTGCTTTGTTCTTTTGAAACTTTCCTTGCCTTGTGTGTATGGTTGACTTGCAACAATATTTCCATTCTTTGATAGTGAGGGTGTTACCCATGATTTTGGTCGTCATGATGATGTATTGATTATGGTGTACTCAGGCTCTTCATTAGAACTTTCTCCAGAGAAAAGTTACCTTCATCTCTTTTCAGAAATCACAGTTTTGAGGAAGGTTCGCAGGCTACCGATACATTTGCCTGTGAGAATGCATGATTCTCGTAGGCTGCTTTAAGCTAGGGTGCGAGAAGTTCGCACTGTGTCTAACTACTAGAGTGCGAACCCTTTCTAAAGAAGGGAAAATGATGAATTCTTGAAGCTTCTAGAAGGGAATCTTCTAGAAGGATGAGATGACATTCGAATGGTTATCTAAGTACTGGCTTCTTGATATTTTGGGATCATTCCTATCCAAGTAACTAATTCATTCTCTCTTATATATTGAGGGGATTCTCATGGAAGAGGTTAGCAAGCAAACAAGCAAGAATCTTATTGGAGAATTAGTGAAAGATTGTGTGAAGGACTGAAGCTACAACTAGAGAACTCCAACAAGGTTATTAAAAGTGGTTGATCTTATTCATGCAAGTGAGAAAGTGTGTGTGTCAGAGCCAGGAGCCATTGAAAGGAGGTTTGCAACATCAAGGCTCAGTTTGTAATCTTTGCTTCCATCAATATAATACAGTAATATGTCCCTTTCCCATAAAATTAAGTCTACTTTATTGTATAACTCCTTGATCATATACATCGATTAACTGTTGAATATATTGAGTTGTTTTTACTTCAATTGGTTTGAGCTGTTTTGGTCTTGATGGCACAAGAGCATTGGAGCGAAGCTGGAACAACAAAGACCTAAGGAAGCGATCATAAGGTGTGTTCATGATTCTTGCCTCCTATTTCATTCAATAGTTCAAATCTAGGGAAAGAGTATTATTCTGTCTTGCTTTGTTCTAGATCCAGGTGGATCTAGGGAGATCGGTTTGTGTCCGCACTTACGGATTTATCCAATAACAAAATTGGCGACTCCACTGGGGACCAATCCCTTTTTCTTTGTGGCCTTTTGTGTTTTTCT
>ML779178.1:154105-197332 GCA_009831015.1 Picea engelmannii | reverse complement strand
GGAGGGTTATGAAGCCGCTATAGTTGGGGGAGGTCCAGGGGTCGAACCCCACGGACTCCCCATATAATTTTATACAACCATTGAACAAAATGAAGGGGACACGTGTCAACATCCGATTCGCTGAAAACCGTCCAATAAAAATGCGCCATGTCACCCACCTGCCACGTCGACTGTACGATTGCCACATCATCATGATGGTACGACCCTCCATGTGGCCGTACAGACTATACGGACAGGTACAGTCAGCATCCCAATTTTTTTCCTGTTTGGCTCGGCGAACAGATCGCGATAACTTCTCCATACAGACTCCGTTTGAGAAAGTAAATATACCGCCGGAATCAGGAAGACGAGACGAACGCAATGGCACCATTTTCGTCGCATTCTGAGCACTTTGAAAATTGAGCAAATTTTTGCCCCCTGGTCCAGATTTTGATCATTTGTGAATGAAATCGGTAAGGATATTGCCACGGGTGGCGTTGTCACAGAAGAGCAGGCTATAAGTCATGCTTAATATCTTGATCTCGTTTATTCGCAAACGAGAACACTTTATGATTTATTACCTGATTTACCTTGTCCTGGTACTTCCAGCACTTCAACTACTCCAACTGCCTCACATGCAGCTGACGGTGTGATTGGTTCTGCCCAAGCCCAATCACATTCTGTTTCAAGCTCCAATCCTAAGTCTGCTACTTCTAATGTTCAAAATGCTCCGTCTCCTGCCACTTCCACCAGTAAAACTTTTGAGGTGAACGCCGTTCAATCTACCTCGACTGGTAAAAATAAATCCAAGAAAGGGAGAGGCAAGAATAAGGAGAGCAAAAATAATAATCAAACAGAGCAGCCTAAAAATACCCCTGTTGAATATTGAGATAAGCGCAAACCATGATACCCTTTCCTTATCTGTGGTGATGATCACTACACGAAGGATTGTCCACGACGTGCCGAGGTCACTAAGTTCCTTCAAGGAACACCTAAACCATCTACACCGACAGTCTTGTCCCAACCCTTCCCGTCTCAACAATAGGATCAGTTGGTCATCCATGACCAACCATCTACTTCTACCACATCTTATGTTTTGATGTGTACTGGTGATTCCAAGCCCAAAAACGTTGCACTCACGACTAGAGCCAAAGATTATACTCCGTCTAAGGAGAAGGTTGACGATTGACCTCCTACTTTGGTACAACCCTCTCCACCGACTCCACCTACAAACGGTCCTCTTCATCTCGAACGACCGAGCCTTGAGACAATCTTACGACCCCCTAAGGGTGTTGTTCGCAAGTCGTATTTCAATGCTCATGCTCGTGCGGCCCAAAACTACAGCATTGTGGAAGATTTGGTCCAGGCACCTTCAACAATGTCAGCTCTTGAAGTCCTTCAGTATTGTCCTGCACAACGGAAGGCACTGTTGAAAGCTATAGGTAGAATTGACCCTACAGACACGAATTTAATAGTCTTTGACTTGGATGATCACATTCCACGGTTACCCTCACAACTCGTGTTCCAGATACAAGTTATTGTCTCTGACAAGAACATTTGTCGAACTGTAATCGACGAGGGTGCCTCAACGTGTGTAATGTCTTTTGCTTGTTGGAAAGCCATTGACTCTCCTCCCTTGAACGAATCAAAAAATACTTTGAAATCCTTCAATGGCTCTGGTTTTAAGCCTTACGATGTTCTTCCATCGTTACCTGTTACTCTAGAAGGTAAGACAGTCCAAGTTGAAGTGGAAGTCTTCGATGCTCCCCTTGATTATAATCTTCTGCTTGGTCGTAGCTGGATAGATTCCATGTGTGTTGTTGTGTCAACACTTTTCCGTGTAGTAAGATTTCCTCATCAAGGGAAGGTTGTTACAGTTGATCAACTTGCCTTCTTTAATTCCAATACTCGTACTAGAAATGTTTCGTTTATAGATAAGACCCCGTCGGGTTATGAAAATGTCGGTGTAGGCCTTTTAAAGGACTCTTCGTTAATGGGTACTTTCCCCATTCCTCCGCCCGATATTCCACGCCCGTCAGTTGCTTCTATCAACATGATCTCCACCGTGCCTCATGAACTTCCTGCGTCGCATGACCCTTGGATTGTCCCTGACCCTGGAGATCACACTCGTTTCGGCGACGTCATGCCGTTAAGTCCGGTTGAATCTGCTTATCAGGCCATTCAATCGGAAACACCTTCTTCCTCCTCTCTTGATGAGTTGTCTCCCGATCCTTTCCATGTCATTTTTTCCACTGACGAGATGATCATGTCTGTAATGGAGGACACTCCTTGGGACGATGGGAATCATCGTTCCATACTCTTTCTGGAACAACACACTCTCGAGAACTATCAATGGATTTTGACTCCGTCGACCGTTGTTGTCATATCGACCGTTCCCGGCTCTACACATGATGTGTTTGCCGAAGGTAACCTCAGTAATATATCTCCCACGATTCCCATTGACATATCAGTTAAACCTGGGATAGTTGAAAATGTTCACATTGGAGCTTCATGTTCTCCAGATGAAATTGTCACCTATACATCTTTGTTCAAAGAATTCGTGACATCTTTGCCTGGAGCTATGAAGAGATGCCTGGTATCGACCCTGCTATTGTTGTACATGAGATAAATACATACCCCAGAGCTAAACCAGTCCTGCAGCGCCTTCGTCCGGTCCACCCACGTAAAGCGGCGACAATCAAGCTTGAGGTTGAAAAACTTCTCAAAGACGGCTTTATTTATCCCGTGGCTCTGACAGAATGGGTTTCTAACCCTGTACCGATCGATAAGAAAGGTGGCAGTATTCGTGTATGTGTTGATTATAGGGATATTAACAAAGCCTGTCCAAAAGACAACTTTCCAACCCCTTTCGTCGACCAGATTGTCGATGACTGTGCCGACAGTGAAATCTTTTCTCTCATGGATGGTTTCTCCGGCTATAATCAAATTAACATCGCTCCCGAGGACCAACATAAAACTGCTTTTATTTGTCCTTGGGGTACTTTTGCCTATAGGAAACTTCCCTTCGGTCTTAAGAATGCTGGCGCGACATTTCAACGTGCTATGTCTTATGCTTTTCATGATATAAATCATATCGTTCAACCCTATTTGGACGATTTACCATCTCATTCTTTACGCCGAGTCGATCACCCCACTCATCTCCGAGCCATTTTCGTTCGTTGTCGGTTCTATCGTATTCATTTAAATCTTCATAAATGCATTTTTTACGTAGAATCTGGCCGTCTTCTAGGTTTCATCGTTTCACGTCAAGGGATCCGGGTAGATCCTCTTAAGGTTGAGGCGATTCTTAATCTCCCTCCTTCTTCTACACTATGCCAGTTGCAAAGTTTGCAGGGGAAAACAAACTTTCTTCGTCGTTTCATCCCTAATTATGCCGAGATTTCTCATGGTTTTACGCGGCTACTAAAGAAAGGTTCAAAGTTCGTCTGGGATACCACTTCCAACAATGATTTTGAGGCTTTGAAGTTGTCCCTCACGCGAGCTCCGCTTCTCTTTCCTCCTAATTATAGTCGTGATTATTTTCTTTATCTTGTTGCCTCAGAGTATACCATTGACATGGTTCTCGTCCAAGAGGATGATGCGCACAATGAACATGTTATTTATTACTTGAGTCGAAGTCTCACATCAACCGAAATCAAGTATCAACATGTTGAAAAATTGGCCTTGGCTGCCGTTCAAGCTTTTCAGCGCTTTCAGCATTATATTCTCTCAAAGAAAACTACTGTGATTTCTCATTGCAACCCTATGCAACACATTTTGACACGTCAATTGCTAGGGGGAAAGTACTCCAAATGGATTTTCATACTCCAGGAGTTTGACTTGGAATTCGATTGCGCCACGTCTAAGAAATCCTTAGTTTTTGCTGAGTTAATATGTGATTTTCCTCACTCTGCCACGGAAAATGTATCTGTAGATTAATTATCCGATGAATCTCTTTTCGTAATTAGTACTGACGATCTTTGGTACGGAGATATCATTATATATCTCCAAACCCATACTTTTCGGCCTACTTTGTTTAGCTCTGAACGACGTCGCGTCCGTTATCAAGCACGTCAATACATTATTCTCGGCGATACTCTTTACCGTCGGGGTATTGACTCTATTTTTCGACGTTGTCTGACTTTTGACGAAGCCGAGAAAGCTCTGAACGACTGCCATTCCGGAGCATGTGGTGGGCATATGTCTGGGTATGCTACTGCCCAGAAGATCTTACACGAAGGTTATTTTTGGCCTTCCTTGTTCAACGACTGCATTACTGCCATCCAGAAATGCCATGCCTGCCAGACCTACAACCAGAAAATTCGGTCACATCCTGCTCCTCTTCATCCTGTGGTCTCAGTTGGTCCTTTTGCAGAATGGGGCATTAATTTCATGACATGTCACCCTCACTCAGCTGGGGGGCATGGTTACATCATTGTAGTTTTTGATTATTTTACAAAATGGGCCGAGGCGATACCGACATTCGATAATACTGGAAAGACTGCATCGTTGTTTCTTTTTAACCATGTCATAGCTCGTTTTGGTGTTCCTCAAGCTATCATTACTGATCACAGTAGTCATTTTAGGAATTTTATGATGTCTGAACTTACGGAAAAGTTGGGTCTTTGTCATGATAACTCAACACCCTATTATCCGCAAGCTAATGGCCAGGTCGAAGCAATCAACAAAGTTCTTATAACTATGCTTCGACGGATGATAGGAATTCATAAAACAAGCTGGCACATGATGTTTTTTTCGGCATTGTGGGCATACCAGACATCTGTTAAATCCACTACGGGGTTTATGCCTTTTCGATTGGTCTATGGTGTGGAAGCCATTCTTCCTATAGAATGCGAGATACCTTCTCTGAAGCTAGCTGTCGAACTCTTACCCAATACTTCTGCTGAAGAAGAACGTCTATTGTATCTGATGCGATTAGACGAGACTCGACGTGACGCCACTTTAGTAATAGAAACCTAGAAGAACCGTGTCAAGGCACAATATGACAATCATGTCAAGCCTCGTGTTTTCTCTGAAGGCGATCTTGTTCTTCTCTATGAACAGGATCGAGATGTCTTAGGAGCTGAGAAATTCGAACCAATGTGGCGAGGTCCTTATATTGTTCGTCGAGTTTTGGAAAAAGGAGCATATGAGCTGGTCGATTATGATGGTATCCCTTTGAGTGAACCCAGGAATGGGTTGTACTTAAAGAAGTACTATGCATAAGTCATTTGTGCACAAGTACTTGTATTTTTATGTATCATACTTTATGTGTGTTACTTTAGTTTTCTTTTGACGTTATCTGGTCTCTGCCCTTATGTGACATTGTGTTTGATTTCCATATGTCGGAGTCTTCGCTACCCTATATTGGCTTCACTGATGGTGCTAGCCGTAGTACTCGGAACCTAGCTTCCGCTGGGTGGGCAATCTATGCCCCAACAAATGAACTTATATCTTTACGAGGTGTATGTCTTGGCCGTGCTACCAACAACATTGCAGAGTATAGCGTCGTTATTGAATTATTGGTTGATTCTATCTCACTCAGAATTCATCATTTGGTTGTGCGACTTGACTCGCAGCTTATAGTACTACAACTAAGTAATATCTACTCTATTCGAAGTCCTACTCTGTTACGAGTATATTTGCGGATTCGCCTCTTGGAACGATATTTTGATCACATTGAATATCAACATATTCCTAGATGTCTTAATACATTAACATATGCATTGGCTAATTATGTATTGGACAAACATTTAAACCATTTATAAATCAAACACATTAAAATTCACACAATATAAAGTAAACCGGTAGAAGCCATCTATATATATAATGATCAAAAGAGTTTGTTTTTTACAAAAAGTTTGTCCAAAGACCAAAATATCAAAAATTGAATCTTATAGCTTCTACAAAGTGACGTCACGGATGACGTTCACAGTAACACACAACTGCTCTAGCAACTCTACGGAGCAGTCGACCCATAGCTGCTGATACCCCTACAGTGTGACACTGATCGCGTCATGGAACCTCTTCCAGAGTCATATCTGGAATGTCTGCTGTCAGGCCCTCTAAATTCTCTTCCACCACCTGATAATCTTTGGCATACTGTGGTGGTGCTGCTGCTACCTCTCCTCGTCGCTGGATAGGAGAAGTTCCAGGAGGTCTATACGGTCCAACATATGTGTTATCAACAAACATTTTTGTGTTAGTCTTCGGATAAATATATAAAACAAAAACATTTAAATATGATTAAAATTCAAAAACATTTAAAAAGAGAAAATGCATGTACTTATTACCTAGGTCACCCGACTGTGCGTCCTCAGGCAGTGCTAAATCCGGATCTCCTCGGAAATCCAACCCGGAATAAGTGTAGTCGTCGACCATCAACATCTGGTTTTGCAACCAGTCAAAGAAAATATCGTCATATTTGACGATTGGTCCTGCCACGTGCCGGGCCATGAGTCGACACCACCTCAACATCCTTGGATCTCTAGGACCCAGGAAGTCCCACTCAACCTGTAGTATAAATACGGGGACCCTCTCGAGGAAGAATGGCACTAGCAAAGAACCATACCCAAATTGTTTGAATTCACCTCGCCTGCATTTAGTTAATTGCCTTTTGATACTGCAAAACATAGCATCCGCCCAGTTGAATACTCGAGGCTCAGTACACTCGATGGCGTACTGAAAGTAGCTTTGTAATTTCATATGAGTAGCATAACTCCCTGCCATCCGAGCTATAGTAAATAGGATAATACGGAGGCTCAAGTATTGTACCCCCCAGATAGCCACTTTTTCCTTTTTCCTCTCAGCCTCAGGTACACAGTATTGATTGCAGTATTCACTCATCTTTAATCCATCGCCTCTACTACCGGTCAGACTAACATAATACCCACACTTGGACAATCCAGTCAAGAAGTATATGTCCTCAATGTCAATGGATAATGTATGAGCTCCTACATTGAAAACCTGCTGATCTGGGTCCCACATACGGACCAGGTACTCCAGTAGTCTGACTTGGGCCCTCATGCCCGGGATGCTAAAGTATTTTAAGAGCTCACAATATCTCAATGCAGCTATGGTGGGAGGATAATTATCGACATTTTCATTATCCTCCTCATATTCTCGTTCTCGCCACTCAAGCACCATGTTTGTGGCTATTTCTCTGCACAAGGAACATAGAAGGAGGATTAGTGATTTTGTTCATGATCTAAATCTTTTTCATTGGCTAAATATTTTAATTTTTTTTTGAGTTCTGCGCTGCTCGTAGGTGCCTTATTGACACAGTACGAACACCTCGCAGGTGACTCAAGGTTCACCTGCGAGAACGCATCATTCTCGCAGGTCCCGTATGGGCTGCCTGCGAGAATTCCTATGCGCATGTAGGGTTCAAAAAGCCACTTAAAAATAAAAAACTAACCAATGAAATCAAAATTTTATACTATGAAAATGTCAAGAATGAAGAGCTTACCGTAATGCTATAGACGGCTCGTCAAATGATCTCTTGTAGCTCCCAGAAATCAATGTCGAATTCGGAGGGTAAAAAGGGGGTTTTTGGAACTCAATAGTGAAAATGTGAAATGATATGGTAAAAATGTGTATTTACTCATTTAATTTACTTTTTACTATGTCATTTTTTGGGTTTTTATTTTTATCTATTGTTTAAACCTAATTACTAATATCAAGATGAGAGTAATGACTTGTAGGTGTATTGACAGTGATGATTATATACAAGGGTATGGACATATTTTTCTTCGTAATGGTGTGTTTTTGATTGTTTTTCATGGTTTTACATAAAACCTCGAGCATCGTTTTTGTCCGTTCTTACGCTCGTAAATACAAGAGAACGTGATCGAGCATAGTTTTATCACTTTTTCGGGCTCAACAAGGTTATACGAAAAATGAACCCCCCTGGAGTCCTCTTTAAGCTCTTTTCAGACTCTCTAAATATGAAAAGATCGCCGAGCGACCTTGCTATTTTCACACTCGATAAAGTATTTGAAGTACGCGTCTGGCGAGCGATAATTTCTCTCTTTTTCGGTCTCGTCCAAACTATTTTATGAAAAAGGAATTGAGAGAGTTCTCTTTTAAGTGTTTTTCCAAACTCTATAATCTTGAAAAACCTTCGAGTTTACTATCTCTGGACTCGTTAAACAAACATTGACAAACCCGTGATGGGACCGAACCACTCCTTCTTAGGGTTCGTTAAACATACTCCGAGGGACTCGTCCGAAGGATGAGATTATATCAACAAGCATATGTGATCCTCTTCAAGCTTGTGTAAAAATAAAGAGGTACTTTCCAGAAATGGTGGGGACAAATTTGGGAAAGGGATATGTTTCATCTTTGTATTGATTGGTAGTAAGTGTCGCTCTTGAACATGACACCCCCTATTCATCATTTGAAATCGGTTTGAGAAATCCATTTGTCTCTCTTCCGACTGATTACAAGGTCATTCCGTGTGTCGTATTTGAGTCAATGCTGCCAAATCATTGGTCATGTTGTTCATATGTTCAAGAGAAGTCCATTTGAAACCTATATTGAGTCAGCTATCTGCAGTTATCCATCCTCTCCGTGTCGGCCTTCCCTGTGTCCAGTCCAATTTGCAACATGCTCTGTTTCACCTTCAAACTCTGTTACTCATTTCGTGTCATTGATGGGGGATACATCAAGGCCCTCCTGTGACGTGTTTTGTTCCGTCGACTTCAGCTCATTATCCAGATTCAAGACTTAGAAATTATTTAGTACCTTGGAACTTACATGCCTCAATGACAGGTTTCCTCGCTTTCGACAGTGGGTTTACATCATTGACCCCTGATTGAAAGATTCCATCGGGTGTTTGACATCAACTCATTTATTCACACTCAATGGATTGTACTATAGTACCTTGGGAGTCATTGACATCAATGGTGATTTCCCTCGCACTTGTTAACGGTTACATCAATGACCGGTAATCAAGTGGTTTCTACCATGCTCGACTTCAACACATGTAATCACATGGTTAGATTCGTACTTTGGGGGAAAAGATTGAAGACCCCTGATATTATCTTTGTAATCCAGGTTGCGATGGAGTATGTATAATTTGCGACACATAGATCCACTGTGTATGTTTCGTGGCTATGTCATCTTGATTTGAAAATTCTCGCATAGATCCACATTGTATTCAGGTGGCTATGCTATATTTTGACAGCATGGATCCATAGTGTATGATTGGTGGCCATGACCTTTGTTTATGATGTCATCAGTCTATGATCTGAGTATGGGAATGCCTACCTCAGAATTGGTATATATGATACTTTGCAGATGCTTGATTGTTCGCAGGTTTCCGATTAGATGTGCTCCTGGTTCTCGACACACACATGCAGCTTACAAAGTCTATCGAATGTCACTGGTTCCAATCTCAGACTTTGGGGGGAATTATGTTACCCATGATTTTGGTCATCATGATGATGTATTGATTATGGTGTACTCAGGCTCTTCATTAGAACTTTCTCCAGAGAAAAGTTACCTTCATTTCTTTTCAGAAATCACAGTTTTGAGGAAGGTTCGCAGGCTACCAATACATTTTCCTCCAAGAATTCATGATTCTCGCAGGCTGCTTTAAGCCAGGGTGCGAGAAGTTTGCACTGTGTCTAACTACTAGGGTGCAAACCCTTTCTAAAGAAGGAAAAATGATGAATTATCGAATCTTCTAGAAGGGAATCTTCTAGAAGGATGAGATGGCATTCAAATGGTTATCTAAGTACTGGCTTTCCTGATATTTTGGGATCATTCCTATCCAAGTAACTAATTCATTCTCTCTTATATATTGAGGGGATTCTCATGGAAGAGGTTAGCAAGCAAACAAGAAATAAATTTATTGGAGAATTAGTGAAAGATTGTGTGAAGGACTGAAGCAACAGCTAGAGAACTCCAGCAAGGTTATTAAAAGTGGTTGATCTTCTTCATGCAAGTGAGCAAGTGTGTGTGTCAGAGCCAGGATCCATTGAAAGGAGGTTTGCAACGTCAAGGCTCAGGTTGTAATCTTTGCTTTCCATCAATATAATACAGTAATATGTCATTTTCCCATAAAGTTAAGTCTACTTTATTGTATAACTCCTTGATCATATACATCAATTAACTGTTGAATATATTGAGTTGTTTTTACTTCAATTGGTTTGAGCTGTTTTGGTCTTGATGGCACAAGAGCATTGGAGCAAAGCTGGAACAACAAAGACCTAAGGAAGTGATCATAAGGTATGTTCATGATTCTTTCCTCCTATTTCATTCAATAGTTCAAATCTAGGGAAAGAGTATTATTCTGTCTTACTTTGTTCTAGATCCAGGTGGATCTAGGGAGATTGGTTTGTGTCCGCACTTACAGATTTATCCAATAATAGAGGGACTTACCTCAAGCTTCTTTGAGGTGCTTTCTTCAACAAGTGTAGATTCTTTGTTGTATCCAAGACCCGATTTATCATTTGGTGATCTTTGACTATCCAAGATTTCATTCAATATTGTTGAGATATTCAAGAATTTGTTTGATTTCTCTACTTCTTTCTAAGATCAACAACTTCAGCTTCCAACTTATGACATGACTCTTCCTTTTCATCTACTTGATTCTTCAATAGTTATCTACCCTTTCGGCTTCTTCAATTTGGGTCTTGAGATGGATATTAAATTCAATACTCTTGCTAATATCATCATCTACCTTCTTATTTTATTCTATTTCATTCTTTATTCTTTTGATCTCTTCTTCTTTTTCTTCTAATTGAGACCTTTTACTTTCTTCTTGTTCCTTCAGCATTTTCTTTAGTTTCAATATATTCTTTTGATTCTTTTCAAGAAACCTTTTAGTGTTCTTCGAAAGATAGCTATAGTCTATATAACTATGGTAATAGTTGTATTCATATAGACCCCAATCAACTTTCTTTTTAATATTTGAAAGTTCTTCTTCTACTTCTTCCATGGGATAATTATCATTTGATTCTCCACAAACTATTTCTAGATATTCTTCTTCACATGTAGAGAAACATTCAACATCATCACATTTAGAATTATTGCAATCAGAGGATTGTGGAGATTCTTTACCTTCATTGTTCTTGATGGAGTTGTCTTTATCATCTTCCTTTTTGCTTTGGTATGTCTTCTCTAACTTTAGCCATAGATCCTTGGTGGAAGTGCATTGTCCCATGTTTTCTTTCATATAACTTGAGAGTCCACTAAGAATAGTCTTGAGAGCCAATGCATCATTATTCTTTTCTTCCTTTTGAGCTGCAAACTTTGACTTGTTCTTCAAGGGAATTGATCCACCAATAAATTCTTTCCAAACACATGCTCCTTTTTCCTTCAAATGCACTTTCATTTCTATTCTCCATCTTGAATAATTTTCCTCATCAAGGATTGGAACTTCATTATACATTTGTGTGTCCATGGATCTACTCTACGCTTGTTAAGGCTTATAGTGAAGGCCCGCTCTGATTCCAATTGTTGGACACACTGACCACACTAAGAGGGGGGGGGGGGTGAATCAGTGTAGGGCTCTTTTTATCCTTTTAAACTTCCCTTCACAAAAAATCCTTAGTTAGCAATCACCGTTTACTCATCACATATTACTATAATTTATAACCAGTTGTATTTGAACATATATTAACAACATATATCATCAACAAGACATCACCACAAAGAACACAAAGAACACAATATGTATGTACATTTTTATTTATTATGGACTACAATCCTTGGGTTTATCAGAAACAACTAAATAGAGTTACAACTCTACAAGAGCACCAACTTTGTAATGCAAGACTCAACTTACACAACTCAACACCAACTGAGAAGAGCATTCAATCCTCAACAAATACCAATATGTCAACATGTACGCGACCTGTCAGTAGTGCAAAACGCGTATGTACGTGCCCTACCAGCAGTACAACTCGCGTATGTACACGACCTATCTATACTGCAACCTGCGTATGCCCTCTGAACAACTAGGGTTTTCTCTCCTTGAAAAACTCAAATCCTCTACAACCTTCATTCACATCCACTTCTGCCTTTCACTGTCCAATATGTACCATAACCAATAACAACACATCTATGATTTCCAACAACTTGCTCATGCTCACCAAACATACAATATGAATATTACCCAATCATGTATAAGTAACTGATATACTATGACAACCATATCAATACTAAAACATAAGAGTGCTACTCACTCAGTCAATTAACCAACCAAACCATATCACAACATCCAAACCAAGAATGTATTAAACATTCACCATACAATAAGCAAAAGTATCCCTGAAGACAATCATGTAACCATACCAGAACTTCTATAACATATCCGAGCCCATAGAATTCAGATCTGGAGCTTACTTCATCCTTTAAGAGCCTAACACCAACTCACACTCAAGTCTCCATGACTTTATTCAACTGTACGTGCTTTGATATCCTTCAACCCACGTGTGTACACACTCTGGTTCACTGCAGCCGAAATATGTATGCGCTCTGGCCCACTGCTGCTCGCATACTCCTTCGGAAAATAGGGTTTTTGAAATTTCGAAACTTTCTCCATCAAAATCTCAGACTTACGAAAACTTTGATGCGTCCATGAGATCCTTCAATCACTCTCTTCCTCAGAATAGATCTTCAATATATGCTCAAGAGAGATATCTTTACAAGAGAATTTTGCCTCTTATTTATACTCTCCAAGTAGCTTCCTTAGAAGCATCCACTAGGCCACTTTGTCCACATAACCATTTGTACACATGGATACCTTTATCCAACTTTGTCCACATAACCACTTTGTTCACATGGCCACTTGTCCATTTAACCCACTTTCCTTATTTTAGGGTTAACCTAATTACAACCACTTTCCAAAATTAGAAAGTTCTCCATTAACTTTATTATTTAAATAATCCTCTTTGACTTTATCACTTCACTTTATTATTTAAATAATTTCTTCTTTGTAAGCACTCTGACTTCTTTGACTTTTTGGGGCTTCTAGCCAACATATGAGGGTCCTCCAAGTTCGTAAGGTCATAACTCTCAAATTGTGAGGAGTTATGTGATGTTCCACATACCACCGGAAATGACATGACAACACTATCCATCTAGGATAGTTTCATTGACAAATTCACTAATCTTCATCTCATTGTTCCACAATTAAGCATGGATTCTCTAACCATACTTCTAGGATAACTCAACTGCAAAGCATCTTCCCGTGAGGGATTTCACCATAAGGGGATCACTTTGGAGTTCATCCATTTGTACTTCCTATCAACCATGACAAGACAATAATGAGTCATCTTTACATCAATCCAACTGGAATAACCCATGACAATGTATGAGTATGACATTGTCCCTTTGTCATTGACTCTATGCATGACCACATGATCCAATGACCAATACATTAGTGCATCCATCTATCTATGCATCATATATCAATGACAACACATCGATCCATATTCATCTATGCAAGACAAGACATTGTTCCTTTGACATCAATGACACCATGATCCAACTAAGGGAAAAGCTCCAAGTATTGAAGAATTTTTAGTATTACAAGAGTATGCAGATGTATTTGAAGAGATATCAAGTTTTCCATCCAATAGAGACATAAACTTCTCTATTGACTTGATTCCTGGAGCTTCCCCAAAGTAAACAAAACTTGCAACATTTGAAGGACTTATTGACAAGTGCACCAATATTGAATATTGATGACCTAGAGGAGGATTTCATAGTATGCATTGATGCATGCAAGGAAGGGCTTGGTGGAGTCCTTACCCAAAATGGATATGTGGTATGTTATGAGTCAAGGAAGTTGAAATAACATGAAAGAAAATATGCCACACATGACCTAGAGTTGGAAGCCATAGTACATGCCTTAAATATGTGGAGGGATTATCTCATGGGAAAAAATTCAAGTTGAGGACAAACCATAGTGATCTGAAACATTTATTTGAAAAACAAACATTGAATGCCAGAAAAATTGGATGTTTAGAAATTCTTAGCAAATATGACTTCGATACTATGCACATCAAAGGAACGAAGAATAAAGTGGTTGATGCACTCAACATGAGGGTGCATGAGATGCATGTTATATCAATAAGCATGTACATGTCTGATATAAAAGACATAATTTTGGGAGCTGAAATTTAGACCAACTTTATTTACAAGTCAGGGAAAGCATATAACATGGTAATTTACAACCAAAGTACATAGAGTTTGAGTTGGGAGATGATGGAATATTAAGGCACAAAAATAGAGTATATGTTCCTAATTCAAACGAATTAAGGAATTTGATATTAAAGGAGAGACATAATGTTGTATATGTTGGACACCTAGGCTATCATAAAACCACTGCAACAATAAAGAGCCAATACTTTAAGCAGGGAATGAAGAAGGATGTGGTTGGTTACATAGCCAAATGCATGGAATTCCAAAGGGTGAAGGCTGAGCATGGACACCTAAAAATTCTGCTACAACCATTACCAATTCTAGATTGGAAGTGGGAGGTAGTCACCATTGACTTCATCACCAAGTTTCCTAGGAAAACAAGGCGTAATGATTCAATAATGGTGGTGGTGGACAAGTTAACCAAGGCTACACATTTTATTCCAGTCAATATGATTCATATGGTAGTTGATTTTGAAAATATTTACATGAAAGAAATTTCTAGGATATGTGAAGTGCCCAAGGTAATCATGTTATATTGAGATTCCAAGTTTACCTCAAACTTTTGTATGGGAGTTCAACGTATATGGCACAAATACAAACTTCAATACATTAGATCACCTACAAATGGATGGGTAGGTAGAGAGAGTTAATTGGGTGATTGAATACATGTTGAAGATGTATGTGATAGATAAGCCATCCAACTAGGAAGAGTACCTACATTTGGTGGAGTTTACATATGCCAATGGGTATCAATCCTCACTGAAGATGAGCCCATTTGAAGATTTATATGGCAGAAAGTGTATTAATCCAATGAGCTGAGATAATTTGGAAAACAAAGTAGTGTTTGGGCCATAGATGCTTAAGGATATGGAAGAACATATAGTGAAAATCAAGTAGAATTTAGAAGCAACATATGATAGATAGAAAATCTATCCGGACAAAGGCATAGTAGATAGAGAATTCAGAGTGGGAGAACATGTGTTCTTGAAGGTGAATCCCAAGAAGAGCTCACTAAAGTTGGGAAGCCACACTAAGTTGGTAGCTAGATTTTGTGGGCCATTTGGGATACTAGACAGTATAGGAGAAATTGCATACATGCTTTCATTTCCTACTTCCATGAATGTGCATAATGTATTTCATGTATCTTTATTGAAAAAGTATGTGCATGACCCTAACCCCATCATTGATTGGAATTTGATTCAAGTGGAGCCCGAAAGGGATTTTTAGGTGGAGCCAATGCACATTCCAAACTGGAAATTCAAGGTGCTCCGGAACAAATCCATCGGTTAGGTAAAGTTCCAGTGGACCTTTTACAACCTTGAGGATGTGACATGGGAGCTAGAAGATCCTAAGAGGGAGGCATACCTGTAGCTATTTTTATTTTTGATGTAAAAATTGTTTATATGGACACTTGTATGGTGATGTGAACTGAGTACAGTGAACAAGGAAGGGGGAGGGGAATGTAACACCCTAGTTTTAATCCCTGGGAATTGTACTTGTACATAATATTTGTATAGGCTGGTGAGCGAGATATTATGACCAAGGGACAATTTATGTATATTTTGTATCAAAGTTATTAATAAAAACACATTGCTGGCTTCAATACGTGAGGGACAAAACACTGGGGGCTATGATTCCAGGAGAGAGAATTGACTATTTCTATTGGTCAATCTAACTTGATGGTCGACTAACTAGACTACCTAGTCGAATGCCTTTTCCATCGACTAAATTATGATAATGGTTGATTGGTCTACTAACTTGAATACCTAGTCAATTATCCTCTCTGTCAATTAACTCATTGTAGTGTTTGAACAAAGTCTAAGTCATATTATTTTATTATAATTTATATGTGAGAGGGGCTTAAGGGGGTCAATAGGGCCAAATTATGATTTATATATTATTTTATTGACCTTTTACCTTAAAGTATGCAAAAGAACAAATCATTATAGGAATGCATGCCAAGGAGGTAGGTGGATTTCCTTGGGTGCCAAGTGTTAAGATCATAACATGCATATCAATTCCTTTGGTTTGGAAATCATACCATCATTCAATCATTCTACCTCTTCATTTCTTGGAATATGCTCACTCTCTGGTTATGCATGGATTTCACCATTAACCTATACCAAATTAGAGTGTTATATCTGTGATGGAAGGATGGGGATGCCTGCCACATATATATGATATGAAATTTCCTATAGTCATGATCATGTGATTGCTATGATTGAGATTGTTGGCACCATAGTTTTGGAAAGACCATGCATGATAGCACCACAAGTTGTGTACCATGTCAATGAAAATATTTAATGCAAATCAACCAGTCTCTACTGCACCTACACCAACAATTTTTCAGTGTGCGTATCGACTCTGGTACAATGCAAGGACTTGTAATAAATCACGCGTCCATATCCAATCATCAAAGATCAATTGTAATGATTAGTAAGAGTTGTTTAACTGATCAATTGGTTTTGATTGAGGTTGTTAGTGAGCTGACAGAGTTTCCATCATTGTCATGCTTATGGAGAGATAAAAGGAATGCACTTGAAATGATCAGGGAGAGTGATATTGTTGTTGTTGGTTAGTATCGATCTAGTTTTGTTGTTAACGATGTAGTTTTCCTGATGTAATTCCATACGAGAGAGAAATTGGATCTATATCCGTGTTTTTGGTTTCTGGTTCATGTTTCAATGACTCTTTGAGAAGGCTATGATCCATTATATATCTGAATGTTTATCTGTGGATGGCTAGTGAAAAGAATGAGATCCAAATTGCTACTTTCTATCATGATCTTTGTTATGGACGAATGCTTGTTGTATATATTAGACTATAATTTACATATATGAATACTGGTGTGAATGGGTAGGATCTAAAGAACAATTCTGAGCTATGCATTTTTTGTTTTCAATATTCCTTCATGCAATACACAATTGTTGGGTCTGTGTGATTCTCATGAGCATTTTGGGTGAGACCTTATTCAATTTTTGAATATTGAATATGTCGATGATGATGGGGTATTTGTTGGTAACTTCTTTCGAAACTTGTGTTGGAAAACCTGCATCGAGAAATTGGTTGCATTGCAAGGACTTGAATATTTTGTGTTTCATGTTGGAGTAAGTACACGATGTGGAAGCATTCAAGAAAGGAGATACAAGAATGAATATATGAGAAAGAGGATGAATTCACATGGTGGGAGACTATAAATTTGCAAATCAACCTTGAACGATGGAAATAGAGGTACATATATTCAACTATGCATGAAATTTTCTTTTTCGAGTTTCCTTTTTTATTACCTGAATGGGCAAAGAGATAGACAAAGATTAACCCTGTGTGGTGAGCCCAATAACTATTGGTTTGGGACCAAGAAGTGACAACTCATTGAAGTTTTTAGATAATAGGTGGGAAAGATCCATTGATTTCTAGTTTGAACGAGTTAGAGAAGGGTACGTTATTGAATTTGCGGTTGACTACAACATATATTTTAGTATTGTAGAAAGAAATTTTGCAATCGACCCACGAGGAGAATTGTTAGATGAAATCCCACTTTGAATCAAGATGTTGTTCGTTGAGAAGGGGTTGATGCACATGGAACCCGTAGGATGGCAACGTAAGCCCCTTGCATGGATGGTGGGGATGAAAAGAAGGGGGAATAATATGATATAAGGTGAATAAAGAATGGATCTAGAAGAGTAGAGAAGAAGAAGAAGAGATAAGCGATACACAATAAGATCTAAGTTGAGGAAGCGAGTCAAGTAGGAAAGCAAAGAAGGGATAGCAAGGGGTCACGAATGAGTAGACATAATATGTAAGATGAAAGAAAGAAGAGGATATTTTCCAGAGGGGTGCAGAGAGAAAGATATGTGATAAAGAGAAGAAAAAATGAACATAGGTTGTTGAAGAGACACAATGTCAAAAGTGAGTTATCAAGAGAAGATACTAAAGGAATTTGCAGTAGAGTTGTGGAGAAGGGGGTCAAATCCCCTTGCATAATAAGAGATGTAGTTGAATCAATGGAAGATGAGGTGCAGAGTAGTAGCACCAATGATGTAGAAGATAGTGATGAAGGTACCCTCCTAGAGAGTGAAGAGATTTTGCTATTATAAGGAGGTTCCCGCAACTCAATAGAGGAAGCTCTTTTGGATTCACTAACAAAGAAGATGAGGTAGCATGGAGTAGCCCCCTATTTGAACCAACCCCTCGTGCAGTTTAAAAGAAGAATAAAAAACCAAGGAAGAAAGTTTATAAGCGACATAAGTAGAAGACACAAGTTTAGTACAAACTAAAGTTAGCAAAACTTCACAAGAAAGATTGTCAACGCCAGTAGTACCAAGTAGCAACCAATCAAGAAGATTAAGTTCCATTTCAAGTATGGCCACTTGGAAAAGGGATGATTCGACTATCAAGCTCCTCACATTTCATGGGACATGAAGAGATGATGTAGATCAACATTGGTTCACATGTGTAGCAATCTGGTCTATGAAGTAGGTCACGTATGAGGCAACTAAGATCAAACAGTTAGAGACTACCTTCAAAGATAAATCTATAACATGGTATATTAAGTATAAGGTTATTGCACCACTAGTACATGAAAGGTCCCTTTATGAAGATAAAGAGAGATTTACTTATAAAATTCCAGATCCAAAATTGGAGTCACAGTGCATAACAAAGATTAAGGATATTAAACAACATGTCAAAGAAACTGTGTGGGACTATGACCAATGATTCAAGATTCCGCTGAACAGATTAACCTTCTATACATAGGATGTACAATATAAAGAGTGTTTCATTGTTGAACTCCTCCCACACATTTGTGTCCCACTCACACAACAAAAGGCAACAAATTAGCCAGAAGCCTTAGAAATTGCAATGCACCTAGAGTCTACTCTAGGAGGTGGCAAGATGTTAGTAGGGTTGGATAAGGTGAAATATCAACTTGTGACCCTCACCATGTAGTTGGAAGGTATGGAAAATTGGAATTTGATGTACGAGAATGTCTAGTGTACCCTATTTCACGTACAAGGTCACCAGAATGAGTGTCATGTGCTGGGAAACTACATGATGACTGGCATGCCAAACCCATTTCCTACCAGGCCACATATTGAATGGTGCAAGATTTGTAGACAATGGGGCCATGTATGTCCTCATTTATCGACACTACATAAATGTCAAAATATTACTTACACTCCATTATGTGAGTTCTGCAAATCCATGGGGCTCGGTGTAAACAAATTTTGGTCACTGTAGTCAATGAAGGAGCATGATACATATGCATATAGGGTCTAATAGGAGAATAAGGATGGATACCATGGAGGGTTCTATGGAGGCCAGAGAGGAGGATACATTAGAGGAATAGGAAAAGGATATGGTGGGGGAGGAGGAAAACAACCCACCTTCTTCAACTAATGTGAGACAAGCCACTTGGTGCGATTCTGTACCAATCCCTACACAGTATGTAGATATTGGCATAATGCAAACCATGTCATGGAAGATTGCTTGGAGTTGGTGGAAAAATAGGAAGAGAAAAGGGGGCATTGCAACATGGTGACTATTGAGCCGTGTGAAGAACAAAAGAGGAAATAAGTTGTTGATGTATGTGTAGTAACCCAAGGAGGTATCCTCACAGGAACCAAATTGAATAGAGGAGAGTGCTTAGAAAAAAATTTAGAGGGAAATATTAGGAACAAAAGTAGCGTAGGACCTCCCAAGTTTGATGCTGCATAAAAAAAAACAATTCTTATGTGATGCACAAAAGGAAATCAAAGAGGTACATGTGTGTGGGGAGTTGTGACACATGGCATGTGATGAATCATGGTGCAATGCTTCATAGAAACTGGCTTGGAGAACTAGGTAAATGAGCTCTTGCACTATTGTCTTAAAGTGTTGAGTGATCCTCTGGTTATCAAGAAGTTGAAACACTTGTTGTCGAGATGGATCGAGGAAGGTAAGAATGAAGCTTCTATTTATATCCCAATACCAGAACGAGACATGTGCCATGTTAGTAGGAGGAAGCATATGGGAAGAGAATTCAAAATGACAACCAAGTTAGGTAGCTATGATATGGAAGGTGTTATGTTGGACCTTAGGTCTTATGTGAAAATATTTCCAAAGAAGTCTTGGGAGTTGATGGGAAAACCTAAGCTGGTCTTGTCTCCCATTCAATTCATGATTGTAAATTAGTATAGGATTTATCCCATTAAAATGTTGGAGAAGGTTGAAGTTAACATCAATGGGGTCAAGACAAAAGCAGATTTTGAAGCGCTAGAAATTATGGATGATTCAAACCCATATCCAATTTTGCTTGGAATTGACTGGGAATTTGATAACAATGTCATATTGAATTTGAAACAAAGGAATATGTTATTTGAGATGGACACCTTGCAAGTAATTTATTCGATGGACCCGACTGAGGGTGACATATATAATGAACTAGTGAATGAGGATGCACAAAGATCGATTATTGAGAACATCTACAACATCACAAGGCACAAGGAGGATTATGTGAACCCGATAACTGATGGCGAGTTGAGATGGAGGAACATTTTCTCATATGACATTGATTTAGAGGATGTGTTAACTCGATGGAAAACAAGATGTACGAAATTTCGACTAGAATATGCACATGATTCACTAAAGTGGTGCACTGGATTGGATCAGATCTATGTGACCTATCACATTTTGATGGGATAGGCCTAGTAGATTCCTTTATAGCGTAGATGGAGGACAATGTGATTGAGACCCAGAGAATTCAATCCATGGATGCAATAGTGAAGGGAAAACCTATGCTCTAATTGGAAATGCACCACACAAACTTACAAGACTATGCATAGGTAGTAGAGTGCATGCATTAAAATAAGATTCCAACCCTTAACTGACTTTGAGTTAACAAGCAAGTATAAGAGTATCGAGGATCCCTAGGAACACATTTGGTTATGTGAACAATGGTTGGATGAGTTGTTGGAATTATAAGAGGACCGAATTGCAAGATACAACCATATAGTTGAGAAACAATGACAGAAGGCATGACATGATCACAAAATTTGGTGCAAGATTCTACACCCAAGATCGATGGTATTACTCTATGACAACAAGTTTTTGAAGCACCCTGGTAAGATTTGGATGCGTTGGTTAGGAACCTTTAATATTTTTTACATCAACAAGGATAGAGAAGAAAAGTTGGCGACGCTTGATGGTCACCCCTAAAGGAATTGGTAAATGGTAGTTGGCTGAAGGTGTACTATGGCCCAAAATGGTTGGAGGTGCCATGAAGTCATAAAGTTTCTCACTGTTAGTGTAGAGTAGGAGTTAGGTAGGAGTAGAGGTAGTCATAAGTTCTTAATTATTAGGAGGATTAGATAGTTCTAGTTAGTAGGAAGGACAATAAAATTTGTACCTAAGCAAACTTCTAAGATTCTACAAATTTTGAGGTTTAAATGCTAGAATAAAGACTAACACATAGTCCAATTGAATGATACAAGTGGACGACACGAAACATGGGCTAATGCGACAATGAAAAGGTAGGAAGTTAGGGAGATGACATGAAATGGTTTCATGGGGAATGTAAACAATTATGGTAGCATTCACAAATTGGAATTTAGTGTTAACAATGGATGTGGATTCAATTGGACCACTAGAAGAGAAAAAATAATGGAGGGAAATGACCCACATAGGTGTTTAAGGTTACTGTTACACTACTACCCTTCTCTATGGCCATGGATTAATATATTTTTATATTCCATAGATACCAAAGAGTCAAATGCAGTGCGAATTAAGCTCAACCCCCAAGTCTACGTCAATTGTTCAACGAGTTCAACCGTTACAAAGCAAGTTTGGGTAGGTAATTCAGAGCAAGGATTAGTAGCACAAAGAGTTTGGAGGTGTCATAAGCTTAGCTGAGATAAGAGTTCACTAGAGATATGAATACACCCAACAATCCAAAGATGTGACCCAAGGTAAAAGCAATGATGGAATCCCAAATTCAAGTGGTAGAAATCCCAAGAGAAGTGCATATCCGAGAACCCCTGTTGGAAAAATTCCCCACCCTGAAGTTTTGCAACTACAATATACATGATTAGGCATAGTTCCCTGAAGTGCAGTTTAAAGGTTACGTAGAGATAATTGAAGGGTCTGATGGAAAAGAGAAGGTGGTCCCCAAGAAAAGGGCCAAGCCCATATACAAATCCATGATCATGATACTACTAGATGTCCTCCACTTCAGGTGTAGCCTAAACATCAATTCCCGTGTTATATTTTTTCTTAGTAGATTACATGGAGAATTCCTCTAGTTGGACCACACACACTTGACAGACATGGAGAAAATGCATTAAATCTCAAGCCTTCCTGGAACAAGTGAGGATCCTACCGATGTTGTGTTGGCACAAGATGATGTGCAACAAGAGGTGTACTGAAAATATGGTACCTATAGAGGGATGAGAGGCATTGTCACTTTGACTATCAAGGATCCCTGAGTTCGATTTTCCACATAGATACTTTCTTGCAAGTTGATTTGGAAGTGTTGGAAGGACGCGTTCCCGTTGGGGGTCATCCTAGCAACAAAAATATGTGTCCAGGGCATCAAAATGTATTTTTCCAGGTATTTGATGAATGAATTCACATAGGACTACATGGACGTGCAATATTGTGAGAAGGAGTTCCATTACAATTGGGTTCTACTCCACCTCACCATGATAGTTTGGAAGCCACCATTGGGTCAGGAGTATAACACACCAATCACTACGTCCTTACCCTTGCTGAAATTCCTTGAGTTACAATACATTGCAAACAAGGAGGTTCAACACAAAAACAACATAACATTCCAACTATGGTACACCCAAATGATTCAAGAGACTACGAAAGTCTTTTGAATCTTGCACAATCTAGTTGACATGTATGATTATTCCATTCCATTTGAAGTCAATTTTCATAATGTCTTCATTTCCCCATGCATAGACCAATAGGTACCTTCCAAATACCTCTCATATTTCATTACAGAGCAAGATATTGAGAATGCTATTGTATAGTGGTATGAGTCAGTGTAGCCCAAGTTGGGGGAAGACATAGAAATTTTGGAGATCCAGACAAAGAAGTAGGAGGGCATTGTCAAAGGGTTGAGTAAAGGAACAAACCTCAAATGGAAATGGGCACACCCAATCATAGAGAAAACTCCACTTGGGAAAGGAGAATGACCACGAACTGTGATAAGATTAATTTCCAATTCTATCTCAGAAGGGCATGAATCCATTCCGTTGTTGCCTACTAACTCCATGCCTAGAAAAAATCTAGTCACCTCTAAGACGCCCTTGCAGTCTGCTAGGCACCAAGTATTTACCAGTCATATAGAGGTCTAAGACATAGATGTCAGGGATCAAGTTTATGAGACAATACCTTCCCCAATACTGGTTCAGATCATCGTTAGTGTGCTGCAATCCAAATTGGAGGTGCAACAACTGCTACATCAAGAGTCGTCACAATAGTTGGGTGAGCTCTACTATGCACTAAATATTTCTAGACCATCGACTGACTCTAATCCCCAACAATAGGAAATCATCGGTAGAGCCACATGTGTTACATCACCATGCAAAATTACATAGATACAGGTTCTGTAGCTAAATCCATTAGCCCTGACAACTTTCAACGCATCAACTAGTTTTGCACTTCAATCCTTACCTTATGCTGAGCTAGATTTGGCACAAGTACCTTCATGGGACTTGCAAGTGTTTATGGCTGAAATAATAGATTAGTTGGGTGACATGCAACACACACTGATCCAATCATATTTGGAGCTGCAACAAAGACATGAATAAGAAACAACGACGCACAATGAAGTCCTACAATGCCACCCGATGGAGGTGGTTGTGCACACCTCATTAATCAATGTTGTGGATGAGGTATAAAAACATCTTCCTAGTTCATATAGTGAAGCTTCTTACCTCTTGTGCCAAGCATACTTATCAAGGTGCAGGGGTTGTTCAACAAATGCAAGCCCAAAATGTGGATATCCAAGAGAAACTGAAGATCACGCCACTAATAGATCAGGTGGAGTTGAAGAATAATATTGTTGCCAATGAAAAGTTGTTTAAGCAAGGAAATGTTTGTGTGGAAGGATTCTTGGGGGTGGTCAAATTTAGTTTCCATTTCTTGACTCACTTGCGGAAAGGCCCCAAAATAAGTACCATCGAGGACCACATACACACATGGGAGGCACATATTAATGAAAATAAACAATCACTTTCCTCCTTCGAACTTGCAACATGCAAGGATTCCATGGAAAAAATATACATCCTCCATCAACAAATCACATATATTCGGACCGAGCAATACAGATTGTCTATCATTGTGTTGGAAGCGCAAGAATAGGTCGAGCAATACTAATATGCGCTCGTAGATGCATAGGCAAAGGTAACCTTGATGATTGAGTTTGATGCACATATCAAGCCTACCCCTGGGTCCACCACATCGATTGAGGTTGAGAATTTTTTCCAATATATGAAGGAACTGCTAGAGTCATTTAATCAATTTGACTCGGAGTTCTAGGTCTTCATCACCTAGTTCATGTTGAAGGTACCATCCTTCGCCTCCATTACAACACAATGAGGTTCATTGGCTCAAACATGATCCAACCAATAGTGTTGGGGGCCTGTTGGCACCATAGTTTTGGAAAGACCATGTGCACTAGCGCCATGAATTTTGTACCGCACCAACACCAATATTCAACGTGCACCAACTAGTCTCTATTGCACATGCGCCAACAATTTTGCAGTGCACATGAACTCTAGTACCGCACAAGGACATGTAAGAAATCACACATGGATATCTAGTCATCAAAGATCAATTGTAATAATTATTAACCATTTTGTAACTGATTGATCGATCATGACTGATCGATCATGTTGGAGGTTGTTAGTGAGCTAACAAAGTTGTTATCATTGTCATGCTTATGGAGAGATAAAAGGAATGCATGCAAACCAATTGGGGAGTGGGATATTGTTGTTGTTGGTTGATTTCGATTTGGTTTTGTTGTTAATGATGCAATCTTCTTGATGTAATGCCATATGAGAGAGAAATTGGATCTAGATTTGAGTTTTTAGTCTCTCATTCAAGTTTCAATGAGTCATTGAAAAGGCTACAACCCATTATATATATGAATGCTTATCTATGGATGATAATGAAAATAATGAGATCCAAATTGGTACTTCCTGTCATAACCTCTATCATGGATGAATACTTGTATATGTTAGAATGTAATTTACATATATGAATGTTGATGTGAATAGAGAGAATCTAATGTACAATTCTAGGCTATGTGTTCTCTGTTTGCAATATTCCTTCATGCAATGCGCAATTGTTCAGTGTCTGTGATTCTCATGAGTTTCTTAGGTGGGACCTTATTCAATTTATGAATATTGAATATGCCAATGCTGATGGGTATTTGTTGGTAATGTATTTTGAACACTGGGTTTGAAAACCCATGCCAACAAAGACTTCATGGAAAAATAGATTTTCTAGAGCCTCTAGCATTGAGAATTTTGGACAGACTACACTAGAGCCCTAGATTGGGTCAGAATTGCATAATGGATTGCAGGGTAGAGAATGGGATTCCATCCTTGGGGTGGTGAAGGCCGAGGAAGAGAGTTGGGTGGTGGAAAAAGATGTATGAGTCTATATTTGATCATTTGTTAGGTATTAGGTTGTGTGAGGGAGTTTAGCTAACCATATGAGTCATTTGTCCTTGTGGACTCATATCCTCAGCTCAAGAGTGGCCTACTGCTGAGAGATCTAGAGCAACACAGCCTATGGTTGGGAGGGACATCCTTCGTACATAGCCAATGAGTGAAATTTCTTCATTAGATAAGTGTTATGGTTTGTGTTATCTTTTGAGTTATTTCTGTGTATTTTATTGTTAATGATGTCGTGATTGTTAATAAATCACATCTTGTTGTAATTCTGTGTTGTTACCTATAATTGCATGAGTTTCTTGTCATTTTGTATGCATAATTCCTTATATAACTAGACAAAGAGAAAATTTGTATAAAAAATGGTAATTAGAGCTAAGTATGAGTGAAGTCGAGATAATTTTAGAATAACACAACATGTTAGAGTTAGAATGGTAGTAGCATGGATCGACATGGAACTAGTTATGTTACATGAGGAAATTGATTTGTCTTTGGGAATTTTTAAATGTATTTCAAAGAGTGTTTTTAGACTTAAAAATCATCTTAATGTTTTTTTTCTAGGATATAAGAACTTTTTTAAATTGTCCCTTAGATGTAAGGGAGGTAAGATGGCGAAATTCCAACATGGTATTTATTGGAGGGACACTTTCCTAAATAGATGGCTTTGTAATATATTTTATTAACCTTCTTTTCCGAATCAACAAAGATGATAGTCCTTGTTTAAGTTCCAAATATCCCAAAGAACTTAAAAAGATTCCACCATTAGCATGGAATGTAAGAGTTAACTCATCATCACCATAGAGTGCAACAAGGAAGATCAATGATAAGGCTCTCATAAACATCATTAAAAATAAATGCAGTGAGCTATGTTAATGGTCCATCAAAGATACAATTTTTTCCTTAGTTGTTGTCTCAACTTGGAATTCTTAGCTTGCACTAGTCACCTTGATTGTGGTCCTATGGCTTGCTCTATCTAGCCACCTTGCTTCCATCCTATTCTCCCTGGTGTGAAGTTATTGCATTCAAATCCTCTACCCTAGCCAAAATCCATCATATTCCACGGTACCAGATGTTGGCATGTCCTTGTCTATGGATCCTACTGTACTTGAAGAAATGTCTGCAACCTCTTGACTGTGAAACCACGATGAAAGAAATCCATTCTCTTAGAGCAACCCTTGATGGGTAAGTTCATAGGATTGTGGCCCAATCCTAGCTTTGTTGATAAATGGATTTCATACTCCTTGTCCCTAAGATGCAGGGACAACTCTCATTCTTTGCATGTGGGAGAACATTTTTTGTCTCTTTTCTCTAGTCAAAAGAATATCAAGATAAAATCTTTCACTCTAACCCATATTTTATGGGCTTACAAGGATTATATTTTAATCATTGGAATCCATAGTTTAACCCATCAAAGGAAATTTTTGCATTTCCAATTTGGGTTCGCCTCTCCTATTTTCGATTGATCTTTTGGGACAAATCTACCCTAAAGGATATTAGTGATAGCTTGGGAGAGTTCGTTGAAGCAATAGAACCAAATGGATGTCAATACACATGTGCTTACATCTACGTTGAAGTAGCATTAGGAAAAGGTCTCGCAAAGGCCATTGTTCTCCACTTGGATGGTTAGAATTTTTGTCAAAAGCCAGATTACTAACAAATTCCTTTTAGATGTAATGCGTGCCATCCCTATGGACATTTTGTAAGGAATTTCCCTCAATTATCCCCCCTTCACTGCTCCACAAATACCCGACATAGCCCAACCAAAAGAAGTTGAACAACATATCATCCAAGCCATGACACTTAGGAAATAAGTGAAGAACCCCAACCACCTGAGGACGGGGAACAAAATACCCATGTTTAGTTTTCCAAGCTAGAAGTTCCTCCTTGAAATTGAGAAAGCAACCCCCTCGCCTCCACTCTAGTGTTTGCTCTTTAGCTACAAGGATTTTGTTGGAAAGAGTCTTCCTATGAATTCTTCTTTATATTTCAAAATGTTTTTGTATTTAAACCATGTCAATGGTCGATGGTGAAATTTCTCGACCTGGTGAGTTAACTATATATTAAATGAAATAACTAAGTATAACCACAAGAACATTACATACATGCAAACAACCTTTCACAACATAATTATAACGTCCACATTCACTATAATCTACACTCCAATGGAGAGAATAATATTTTAGTGTAAATGAAAATGTTTGAAATTATTAATTCCATTTTTATATCTCAATCAGAATGTAAGCCATAAAACTATCATGTCCTTTACAATGAATGTAAGGCATAGAACTATCATGTCCTTTACCAAATATGGAAGTGAAAATGCAAATAAGCTAAATGGGCGTGCATCTAGGTTTGCAAGAAAATGGTATGAAGATGTAACCAAAACATAAATTCACAAAAGGATGCTTACTGTTTTTAACCAAAATACAAAAGGATGCTACTTGCTTTGAGTGCACATACAAGACTGAACAATTCCAAATATGGCCATTAATATTGAGACCAAAATGTGTACAATTAAAAATACGAAAGTGTACTTAATTGGTGTGAGTTGTTGTTGGGGTAGATGCGGAGGGGGCCGGGGGCGTATCGTGATGCAGTGGAGGAAGCGAGAAGGGGCTGTAAGTAGAACTGCCTTTGCGCATTTCTTCCATGCTGCGAAGGGCGGCCTTGGTGCTTCTGTATAACTGGTCTTGCCCCAGATACACCGTCGCTTCCTCTTCTGCTCCTTCTTGCCCCTCTTCGGAAGAGGAAGATAGGTGATGAATGTTTTCCTCGCATTGCTTGACGAGCTTGTACAGAAGTTCCATGGTGAAAAATGGCTGCTCTAAAACCTTCTGAATGAAGGCCAGACGCAAGATTCCGCCGGTTCTTTTGTCGTATTTCTTTGTTATTTTTACCAAACCTGATAAGGATAAGGGTAACAGGATGTATCAATTTGGCTTTCCAAGTAGAAAACAAACAAGATGAAAACAAGGTTTTGGATATTTACCGGTGAAATTCAAAATGCTGTAACTCTCCAAGAGAACTATTTCGCCGTGAAAATTGACAACGTCCTGGTGAACTTTGATCATATCGTGCTTGCCGCTCGGACCGACTGTATTCCTTACCCTTTGAATTCTCTCCTGTAATTCCTGTTCGCAAAACAAGTTTGAGACATGCCGGGATCATGATACGGTAGAAAATATCATAAACTAAAGTAGAGTACCTTTTGGCGGATGATGTATTCCTTTTCCTTGGCCATGAAGAATACATTAAACTTCACAAGCTCCGGATTTAGCTGCTCGATTAAATCGAACTCCGCCGCCGACAATATGTCTTTATCATCAAGACCATCGTCTTGATTGGAGCCATTGCTGGAACAGTCGTTTGAATCATCTCTTCTAGCGAAAGAACAACTATCAGTTTCTCTTTCAGACTCCGGAACTCCCTGAGATTCGGTCCTTGGCCTCTTCAGAACTACTTTTGACGTCGAGTCTTCGGCTTTCTTTCCTACTTCTAAAGAAAAAATTAACTTGAGACGTTTCTTGAGTTTTTTGTACGACAGATATTGGTCTCGCCATTCAGGTGGAGCTTCTTCGATCTGGCTCTGGAGAATTCTCCCGAATTTCATTTTGATGGTTAACTGTAAAGATTTCCGTTAAATTCTGTATTTTCAACTGTATTTAAAGGTCATTTCCACAATCAAATTCTGTATTTCCAACTGTATTTAAAGGTCATTTCCACAAAAATGGCTGCACCTGCCAAAAATCCAAAACCCTGGGCCCTTCAAAGGAGATCTTTATAAATAAATCTCAACCGGAAACGCTGCAAGAGACTGCAGATTCAAGAATATAAGTGCATATATAATATGAAGAAGATTAAAAAATATAAGTGCTTATATAATTTGATGAACTTACTTAAACATCTCTGGCATCCCCAGTATACCGAAGTTTCTGCAGTCTAAAAAAAGAAAAGAAATGAGGAATTCAAGGGAGTCGGAGTGAATCACAAAATGGATCCAATCTAGAATTGACAATCAGAAATGTGTACCGAACAAGGATCATATGGTAAGAAGCTCTCTGCATCCACCTGCTTCGGGTGGGGGCTCTGGGGCGGTGCGACTATGACTCGGAGGCGGAGCAGGAATCGCGCGCTATTATTCTCAAATATACTCCCGATGCTTTACGCATATTCCATTTGTCAATGTTTTCAAACGCATATTCTCGTAATCTTCCTTGATTCGGTACACGTGCATATCGGATCCTTAACCCGATTTGTGGATTGGGTCATCGGGGGGTCCACTACAAAAGTCAAACATTGTCCTTCTTATTGAGTCCTCGTCTAACCCAAACCTAAACCTACAATCCACTCACTCACTCTTATGTACTTTACCCGATTTTGTGGGTGGGGTCATCGAAGGGTCCCCTATTAAAGTCAAACATTGACTTTGTGATTTTGTCCTCCTTTTATTCATATTCCATTCACTCTCATCTACTGTACACTACATAAATTTATTGTTATTTTTGGTGTATTCTTGTGTCGCTTAGAGATACAAATAGAATCTCAAAAAGCTTCTCTTTTGATTTTGGAAAGAGGACATTATTAAATTGCAACTTATTAAACATTTTTCAACTTGGGTTGGAGTTCCATGTGAAAGGTGGGTATACATTTCGTATTTTAGCATTCACATATGTCTATTCGTTAAGGAAGATGTGGTGTAACCTTCTTTTGTGTCATGTTCATGTGACTCACTTAGTGATAACATGATATATTATTATTGTCTTTTTGTGTTGGATTTTTTTTCCTTGAGTTACTTTAGTTTAGATGTATGACTTTTTAGGGTTGTATAATGTTTAGGTGGGGTTTTTAGCCATTTTTTCTCACATGTCCTTTGGTATTTGGTTATTGATTTGGTTCACTTCAAACTCAGGGTACTTGATTGGGGTGTTTCCTTAATTTATGAGTTCGATTTAGGGTACAAACCATGATTGGGTCCATAGCTACTTAGGATATTTCATTACATGTCCATGACAGTCAAAATCAATTTAGTTTTGCTATTTACAATGCTAAAAGTCAAATCTTTCTTTACCCTCTCGATCTTGAGGTGTTAAGTGAACCATATATTTCCTCATTGTATTGCGACTATATTTTGTAGCTCGCATAATAAATAACTTGTTTTAGGGGAAAAACTCATTATATTTCCTCAAACCTTGCTATTAGAGATAAACCTTGAGGGTCTTTCTAATGGTCATTTTTTTCTTCACTTGTGTCTTGAAGTTGTTCCTTTGCCTATTTATACCATTAAATTTCTATTTGTAAAGTCTCTTCGAATCTTCCATCTTTGAAATCCTATCTTCCATGTACACACTTGGATTGACATCAAATATTGATTTAGCATCTTAATTCTCTCATCAGGATCTTAGGATGTTTGCGATTGTCTTCTATAATATATCAACATGGATCTCTTGCTAATTGTTTGGCTTCAACCTTGCACACTTGTTGTCTCATCCTAGAGCATCTCAAAAGTCTTAGTCCTCTCATACCTTAGACCATTAACCCCACAAACTCAAGGGAGTTTCCAATATAGCAAGGGCAAGGGAGGTATCAAACTCTTCTAAGAGGACTTGGTTATCCTTTCATTACATATTGTTATATCTTCATACGTGGTACTTCTAATGTTTTATTACTTTGTATTGGATACTAGCACAAGTCTATTTTGTAGGAAGATTGAGCTACTTGTGAAGGGCCATTTAGGAGATGGATCACTCTCTTAGAGGCTTTTCACAATTCTCATCTTCATCCCAGGAAGCTTCACACCTACAACAATGCTCAATTGGATGAGTTATT
The DNA here is from genome assembly GCA_009831015.1 of Picea engelmannii. Lineage (NCBI taxonomy): Eukaryota > Viridiplantae > Streptophyta > Pinopsida > Pinales > Pinaceae > Picea > Picea engelmannii. Next base: position 165,707 of record ML779178.1, on the reverse strand, counting down.
TTCTTTCTTCTCTTTTTCATTTCCAACACCTAGTTTAATTGGTTCTCCAAAGGAAATTGAGAACTAACCCTACATTAGCTTGTATTGCCTTTGTTAATTTGTTGTTAATAACTTGTTGGAAACCCTAATTGAAGTACCCTAATCAACCTAAATCCATATATAACTAATTAAGATTAAAACTCTAATTAATCTAGAGGTCTTTCTCCCTTCCCCTAAAACCAAATGGAGACTCCACTCTCTCCTCCTTCCTTTTTAGTGGTTGTTTGTGGTAGGGTGGTTCTCCATTCCCACTCTTACACTCTATGCGGTAGCATAAACCCATTAAATCACTACATTTTGAGGACTCCATTAGGGAGTAACCGTCAACCCTCCCTTTTTTCAAGTTTGGGCTTCCTCATTTGATCTTTCCTTCTTCCTCCCTCTCAACCATGGGGATATGAATTTGATAGGAAATGTGCTCGCTAGTCACCTTTGGCTTTGCGTGGCACTACCCCTCACTCCCACAAAGACACTCCTCTTGACCTACTCTATAGTGGCACAAGGAGACCACAAAGGGTTTTCCACCCCCTTAACCCCCGTGGTGGTCCCCGAAGGTCATTGAGGTGTGATTTCCATATAACCTTCCTTTCTTCTCTCTAAATACCATGTAATGGATAAGGAATTTAGATACCCAAACACCTACCCTAGAGGCCTACCCTATCCTTTGACCTCTTTCACCCTTATTTGAGCTATGCTCAATCCCTTTCATCTAGTTACTTGAGATGTGGGCATGGAGGTACCACCTTAATCTAAGTATGCATACAATATCCCCTTTCTTTTAGAGATAAAAAATCATCCCAATGTATCTACAACACTTGGCCTTGTTTACCTATTCTAAAAACAAGTACACATCTCAACTACATCCAATCGAAATAAAATATTATGCACTCAACACAATCCCACAAAATAGTGCAAGTACCATAACGTACCCTCTAACAACACAATAGTTTGTAGACAATTAAAACATAAGCTAGCAGCCTGACCTCAACTTGGAGAACTTGAGCCACCTAGGGACATGGGTGAAATTCAAACAATTTAATAGCTTCATCTATGCACATTTTGTTGAACTTATGCTTATACTGAGGGAGGGGGGGGGGGTGAATCAATATAAGATACATTTTAATTTATTTAACCATTCATCAATCATTCATTAGCACATATAAACTCAATTCAAAATGCACAAAGTTTAACGTGGAAACTCTTACGGGAGAAAACAAAAAAAAAATGATCTTTATAAATGTCTGTAGGCACCAACCTACTATTACAAAGCTTCTAGGAACCAACCTACTAGAGACACCAATATCCCTAGTTGAGCACCATCTCAACGAGATATTGTGTAGGAACCAACCTACTAGAGACACCAATCTCCTCAGCTGAGCACCAACTCAATGAGACCTGTATATGCACCAACCTAATATATTCATACACAGAGTAATTTTGACTTCACTTGCATGTTTCATGTATTTCATAGCATCATCATACCCTTAACTTTCATGCTCCAATGTCTCTCTTTACTTCATACCCCAGACATAAATTCAAACCCTAGTCAGATCTAGCCTCCATTCCCTAGAAAACCTCATAGCGTCATTCCCAGAATATAATCCCATACTGTATCATCACAACCTCAAAATAGCTCACTTTCCAACATCATAGACCTTAGTCCTTCATAACACATCCTTAAAACTCCAAGAAAACTTCTCTTTCACACCTTTAGACCCAAATAATACTCTCTTGCTTCTCTTGCACACCTCATATCTTATTGCTTGGATGTTCTTCAAATGCGGGCATTTATCCTATATTTATAGTATTTCTATGTTCACTTTTAGGGCCAGCCAGTAAAGATTGACTAGGTTGACCTAAACTTTTTGGTTGGGTTGTTTGACAAAAAAATTCACATCTCCTCATTCCTAATAAGTTAGAGGGAGTGCCATATACCATTGGAAAGGTCTCAGAATAAAATTTCCAATCGCAAACCTATGCTCTCATTTGAGCTAGGTATTTAGAGTAAACATGCCTTCAAAAATAGGGTATCCAAACTGAGCATTGAAAATCCAAAAACAATATTTCCAACAATCTCCATCTTGAAATTATATTGGACATCTGTAGTCTCCTCCTATCTTTGACATCAATGAAAACAATATTTCCTGCAATCTCCCCCTTTGTCATTGATGTCAACCCTTAGTCAATTTTGATACTTCCCCCTTGTCTACAACTTTCCTTGTGTCTGTAATTGTTCCTATGTATGCAACTTATCCCCCTTTGACATCGATGGAAAAGGATTTCTCCCCCTGATCTTGTGCTTCCATTTACTGACGAGATGAGAGAGATATCACTCCCATACACCATTTTTCTCTTTTGACTTCATCGAGAACGTATACATTGCTCGAGGTTCCATTTGAATTTTCCACTAATATTCCTGAACCTTCTTTCCTTATCTCACATCATTTAAAATGAAATGTGAGGTATTAAACTTTATCACACATTTTACTGACACTTAGAAGATTTTGTTTTAACCCTTCAACATACAAGACATTTTGTGTTTTAGTATTTCCATTATCAAGACTAACAATACCTTTACCAACTATCTTTGCAAACGCATTATCCCCAAAAGGTAACACTGCCTCCTTTTTCTTCCTTTAGGATGAGAAATTTGTTCTGATCCCTTGTCACATGTTTTGAGAATCCATTATCAATGTACCATTGGATTCCTTTGTCATACATTGCAAGTACACATTCTTCCTTCTTTGGTTCTTCTTGCTTCCTTTTCCACACTTTTGTGTATTCTTCTCTATGCTTGGTAAGAACATCTTCATCCCTGTTTTGTTTAGGAGACTTTATTATGCTTCTTATACAGTCACATGCTATATGCCCATAGTTATTGCACTTATAACATTTATCATTGTTATCAAGTAGGGGAGAAAATGAATTGTAGTTTCAATCAACAAACCCATAAGAAATTCTGGTCTTGTTGCTCACATAATCATTTTTTGAGGTTTTCTAAGAACCTATTTTTCTATATCTCACATGATCACTTCTTGCATAATCTCTACAATCTATTGCTTTATGACCACAATTATTGCAAGAAAAATAATATCCAAGAAATAGATTTTCGTACCGGGCTGTGAAAGGTCTTCTTGGTGGAACAACTCTTTTGAACTCATTCTTGTGATAAGAATCTAATTTTTGTTGGTCATCATTTACTTTTCTATTGCTTCTTTCATTGTTGATGGATCCTTTAAGAATATTGGCATAGATTTTAGGCTTTTCTTCATCTTCCTTTTTCGATGTCTTTGTGACCTTAATGCTTGCATATCCCTCGAGGGTCTTTTGCTTTTCGTCGTAGCCAAGACCTGTATTGATGAATGGTGACCTTTAGCAACTGAGGATCCCATTTAAATTTCCAATTCTCTTTTCAAACTTCAATTGAGCAATTGAGTTCTTCAATTCCTCCTTTAATGAGATAACTTCATACTCTAACTTCTCACAGGTTTCTTCCTTTTCTTTGAGCTAAATTTTCACCGCCTTTTCTATTCCTTTTGCTTCTTCTAGATAAATCTCCAGGATGATAATTATCTTCTGTGTTTATTCAACATCATGATCCTTATTTTTATGTTTATGAAATTGCTCCTTTTGTTTTATATTATTTTTCCTAAGCCTGTCTATTTCTTCTTAGGCACTAACAAGTTATGCTTCAATATCTTCTTCTTCTTCTGAATCTATCTTTTCATTCCGATTATCTACATTTTCTTCATCAACAAGATTTGTTTCCATGGTTATGGAGAGAGATTCTTATTTGTCATCAATATATTCCCTTTTTTCATATGGACACTTAGCAACAAAATGTCTCATTCTACCACAGTTAAAGCATTTGAAGGGTATCTTACCTTTGTATTTGCGAGGTCTTCTTTTTAACTTTCTCACAAATTGTGCTTCTTTTGTCTCTGATTCATAGTTAGAACAATCACTAGATCTCTCTTCATAAATGTTTTGTATCTTTTCCAAAATATGTTTAGCTGATGTACATTGCATTACCTCGACAATGTCATAATCTGATAGGACACTCAAGATGACATTTGTTTCTTTTGCATTGTTTTCACTTGACTCCTTCGTAGTTTCATTCGTATAACATGTTGTGACTGATTCCCAGATACCAAATCTAAGGGCCATCAAATATGTCTTCATTATTATACTCCATGATGCATAGTTTATTCCACTGAACAAAGTAGATTTGTTTGTAGGGAGACCTTCCTTACAATCCATATGTAGTCGAGATCTTCCTTCTAGTGGTTAAATTGTTTCTGAAGTAACTTGCTCTGATACCTATTGTTGAACTTATGATTATATTGAGATGGGGGGGGGTGAATATGTATAATACACTTTTTACTTTATTTAACCATTCATTAACACATATAAACTCAAATCACAATGCACATAAGTTAACGTGGAAACCCTTGCGAGAGAAAATGACAAAAAACTTATATTTTTAAATGTCTGTAGGCACCAACCTACTATTGCAAATATTGTAGGCACCAACTTACTAGACAAACCAATCTCCTCAGTTGAGAAACAACTCAATAAGATATTGTGTAGGCACCAACCTACTGGAAACACCAATCTCCTCAGTTGAGCACCAAATTAGTAAGACCTGTATAGGGACCAAACTGAGATCTTCATACACAAAGTACTTCTAAATTCACCTGCATGCTTCATACGTCATGTATTTCATAGCATCATCATACCCTTAACTTTCATGCTCCTGTTCCTTTCTTTGCTTTATACTCTATACATAGATTCAAACCCTAGTTAGATTTAGCCTTCATGCCCTAGAAAACCTTGTAGCATCATTCCCAGAATATAATCCTAGACTGAAGCATAACAACCTCAAAACAACTCACTTTTCAACATCATATACCTAATTCCTTCATAGTGCATCTTTAACTTCATAAAAACTATTTTTTCACACCTTTAGACCCCCATAATACTCTCCATCTTCTCTTGTGCACCTCGGATCTCTTCTACATGCCTCATACTTGATATTCTTGATTGTTTTCTCTTCAAATGTGCACATATATCATGTATTTATAGTGTTTTTGTGCTCGCTTTAATGACTGACCTGTAAAGACTGGCAGAGATGACTTGAACTTTCTAGCTAGGTTGTCTGACAAAAAAAATAATATCTCTTCATTCCTAAGGAGTTAGATGGAGATTCATATACTATTGGAAAGGTCTCAGAATAATGTTTCCAACCATATAACCTATGATCTCATTTGATATAGTTATTTAGAGTAAAAAGGAATTCAAAAATAGGGCATCCAAACTAAGCATAAAAAATCCAATTTTTTTTTTTCCAACAATCTCCATATTGCAATATTTATCTTGGAAATCTATAGTCTCCCCCTGTCTTTGACATAAATGAAAACAATATTTCCAACACATTTATGACATGCCAATTTTTCATTAGCTCTCACACTAAATTTCCACCCAGTAGGGTATCCCTTACGAGATAGTAAGTTCACCTCCTCAGTTCCCCCACCCTCATTGACACTAATGGTCATTTTCCCATTCCTTGGGTTGGGGTTATTTTCAGGACTCAACCGAAGTAGATCGCCAATCCACCTGAGCCTCTTGCATAATCCCCTTTTTGAAGTAGCTTATAGTCTTCTCAATATCCTTTGCTAAATCCCTATTTAATGATCTAAGCTCATATCAAAATGTTGGGATGTCTATCATGGATATCCTACTTTTACCTTGAGGAGCATGGGCTACTCATGCAATCCCTAACTAAGATAACCTATTTTTTTTTTATCTTCTACAAGGTCTTTCCCTCTCTTTCAATACTTCTATCCTACCTCCAAATGGAAATGAAAGTTCAACATCACAACTCCTTTCTTTGTTGAAATCCAACATAAGTCTACCACCATTAAGCATGTCTTCATTGACCCCAAATATATCCTTAACTTTATTGTTGCTCTCATTTCTCTAATCTTGTGCCTCTCCAACCTTTGTCTAGTTGATTGGATTTGTACAGGATTCAACAAGTCTAAAACCAATACCTCACTACAATCATCCTCACATTAACCCTTGGGATTAAAACTATCTCAACAAAGTTCTCTATCTTAGATGTTAAGGTCAATTACAACCTCCTCCTTGGATGCCGTTGGTTGGACACTATGATAGTGGTCCCATACATCTTCTTAGGAGAGCTTTGGTCCCCCAACAAAGGAAAAACCTATGTGGTCAAGCCCAATCCAACATTGTTTGAAAAACATGATATTTCCACACATGTTGAACACATTAAGAAACCACTCACACAAACAAATAAAATATTAGTGCACCATTGTATTACAGAGTTAAAACCCTCAAAGAGGGGAATAGTCCACAACACTAGCCAATGCAACCACTTGAGGAAATATATAAACGCAAAAGAAAATGATTTTGCATATGAGTTTCTCACAATCTATCATCAACAACTGACCCTTCATGCTCTTTAAATAAATATCATGGAACAATTGAGTGTTAAGCCATAGTTAAATATAACCATTAGTATCAAAGAGAGTATGAACAATATGAAAAATGGGATCACTTTATGTCTAGAACATATCGTGACCTTCAGATTACATATCTACAAATGCATACTAATGCATACTAAAGAAACACACTTTACCTAAAGACACATTAGACCAAGTTGATCTTAACTAACTCCTAAGTGTCTAAATATCCTAACACACACCATACCCCTTGTTATGAAATTCTACCTCACAACGCCAACACTTGGTTTCACGTATATATTCTTGTACCAATTATTCTACCACAAAATATACTTCCTCTAAGGCTAAGTATCCTCCTCCTTTCTCTCATCTTTCCTTGCCTTGTCCCTCAGTTCTCTTTGTCGAAAAAATACTTTATGATTCAAATTATAGGCTCCCTTATATTGACTTTAATTTTGAGGTCGTTATTGAATACATGATCATATTTTCCTTATCTCATGATGAGGCCCACACATTCATGGAGTCTTCATCCTAATTTCACCTCTTAATGAAGTCTGACCATCCTTTTTTCTCTCCCCTTCCTTACATGAGGAGATGTATATTCTTTCTATCATGTATAATGATCAACTTGGGGATGTATCTCCTCTCTTTTCTCTTGGCCTCTTTCATTTTCCCTTTATTTTCCTTTTCTCTCTTCTCATCCTTATCCTCTTCTACCGCAAAGTCCGCTGTCCCTATCCCTACCGTCCGTACGAACTTCTCTAAACTCATCCTCTCTTTTTTTGTTTTGACCATACTTAATTTTTTTTAAAAGATCATGCCCCTTTGGATGTCATTAAAAAACATTTTATAAATTTTATTAAAGTGGCTTTAATTAATAAAATCACATTATCATCATCATCATATATATATATATATATAATGGAAGGAAGTAGGAAAAAGAACGAGGAGACACCAAAAGAAATTAACCGTAAAGACGAAATCAATAGCATTGAATATCTTCTCGGTAAAGTCAAGAAGAGTCTGGAGGAATTCGACAAAGTACATAAACTACTATTGGAAAAAATCAATACATTATTACAGAAAGAAGACCGAATTGACATTTTAATAAATACATCAGAGGAGCGATGGAATAGTTATTTAAGAATGAGGGGTAACAACAAGGACGAGAGTACAAGGATGATTAATGAACATATCATGAGAATTGATCAATTAATCGAACGAATGGACACATTATGCGCAGAGCCCTTAGGCTATCATAGACCACCACAAAGTTTGGGATTGCAAAATTAGAGGATCAAGGACACCAAGAAATACCAGAGATAATTTTTTCAAGAAATACGCACAAATTTCAAGATAGAGATTACCAGAAGTTTAAAAAGGAGTTACTGAAATATGATGGCAAGGAACATAGAGGAGTTATCGTCTAGATAAAAAAAATGGACAATATTTTTGAATCAAACCCCCCTCTAGGTGAACGAGAAAAGATAATGACAACCTCCAACAGTTTAAAAGGAGAATCCTATGACTGGTACCTATGGTGGTCCAAAACTGTGACGCTCTTTCCTTCCATTGGAAAAACTTCACAAGTGCCCTACTAAAAAGGTTCCATGACAAAAAGGATGATGACCTATATAACAAGTTTGTGCATCTTAAACATAAAGGAATCATAAACGAATATACACATGAATGTGAGGTGTTGGAAACAAGAAAAAGAGGATTCATTGATGAACAATTACTAAAAATGTATATCTGTGGATTAAAGGATTACATTCATAGAGAAATCAAACTATGGAATCCTAAAACTATTGAAGATGCTATACATGTAACAAGGATAACTGAACAAAAAGACAAGTTCAATAAGTCATCGTTTGTAGGTCCAGAAACGTCAAACAAATATTCAAATGAGAAACCAAATAAGTACTCTACAGACAAGTCTAACCCAGATAAGAAATGAGTGAACAAATGTAGATATTTTGGGGACAATTGGTTTCTAGGGAACAAGTGCAATAATACAATATTATATACTTGCAAAGCAAATAAGGAATCAGACTCATCCAATAATGAATCAAAGAGAGAGAACAAGAAGAAAAAAAATTGTCATAAGTGTGGGGAAAATTGGACACCAGGACACAGATGCGAGGACAAGTCATTACACTACTTTAAAATAGTGGATGGGAAGCAAGTAGAAGTCCCAAAAACAGAGGATGAAATCACTATAGCATACAACACATATTCTGACCATGATGAAATACTGCAAAAAACATCACTAGCTTCAATCTCATGTGTCCAAAAAAATCGAAATAAAGAAAACAAACTTCAAAGAGAGATAATTACTTCAAAATATATTCCACCACATATAAAAAAGGATAAGAGCCAACTTCCAAGAAAATAAGAAAGCAAACCTATAGTTTAGCAACTATGATAGGAAAACCACAACCTAAGACCCTAAAACATAAGGGAGTCATAAAAGATGGACATTTAACAATATTCGTAGAATCTGGAAGTAGTCATAACTGTATAGACATTGATGTCGAAAAAAAAACTGAATTGTTTCATCTACCCGACCAGGGACCTCACCATTAAGGTTGCTAATGGAAAAAAGGTCAAAGAAGTTGGGAAATGTCATAAAATATCAATTTAAATACAATAACTAGAACTACAAATAGGATTCTACGCTCTATCACTCGAAGGAATGGATATGGTGCTAGGTGTAGAATGGTTGATACAGTTGGGGAGTTATGCCACAAAACTTGAAGAAAAATTCATGGAATTAAATTGGCAAGGTAACCACTATAAACCATATGGCGTCGAAGGGTCCACTCTTAAGAATAATCAATTACCACCAACATAAAAAAATTCATTTCACTATAGAAACATGCTCTACTAGAGATAATCCTATTTTACTATACTTTGAGGACAAAACATTCCTTAAGAGAGTGGCAATGTAATGAACATAATAATAATAATAATTTAATTAGATAAATAACCAAGAGGCACACACCTCTTCATCAAGAGGCACGTACCTCTTCACTCGTGACTAGTCAATGCTATAAGTAAAACGTCGCGAGGGTGAATATAATATCATCGATTATTCATTTTATCTATTAATATATTTATTTAGAATAACTCTGTTTATGAATTAATAATTAATAACATCTTTGCTGTTACAACTAGCCTCATAAGGTCTCCATGTTTTAATATGATTTACCAAGATGAATGAATCCTAGGCATGGAATGAGACCATTGTGGAGACAACTTGGGCCTTATGTTGTTGATATTCCCCGAGAAATCAACATAGCCTACACCCCATTAGAGAAATTTTGAGGTAAACAATGAGCCTCAAAACAAAAAATGCGCTATCAACATCAATTTTAAAAGAACCAATAGGATTCAATATGATGATGTCAACCATAAGGGTTAATAGTTTTGGAGGGAAATACAAATATATATTTTTAATTGTATTTTTGACTTATCTCTCTATAGGTTTTGCTCAAATCTCAAGCGTAGGCACTCATTGGATGTTGAATTTTTAATTCCACATCCAACGAGTGTCTACACTTGATATTTGAGTAAATCTATAAGGAGATAAGTTGAAAATATGATGAAAAAAAAAAGTTTTATTCTACACTCCACAAGTTCCTACACTTGAACTTTGAGTAAATCTATAAGGAGATAAGTCAAAAATAGAATTAAAAAAAAAGAAATTTTTTTTTTTCCCTTTGAAAAATTGTATCTCTTGTTTTATTATTTTAACTATTATTTTATTATTTTCCTTAGGAGGCCTATTTTAGACCTCAAAATTTCTCTAATGTCTCTTGTCCCTCGTCTCTCTCTTACTCATCTACGTTTATTCACTTAGGGAAACCTTCCTTCTTTCATATCCTCCTTTGTTCGTCTCGCTTCTTAATTGATTTATCGATGATTGGATCTCTCTATGTTGTTGTCTCAGGTAGGGATTGACTCAAGATTTCCATACGAGATAAATTTCCATGCATCCTCATTCCCTCAGGATGCTAGTTTTGGTTGTCACATATTGTAGACTATAACTATGGCATCACCTTATCAACAATTCCTTCCTCCAATCTCTCCTTATTGTTACCTTTTTCCTTTGATAGTTCATCCATAGTATTATCACATGTCACCTCTTTCCTTTGGTAGTTCATCCCTATCATTGTCTCTTATTGCCTCTTAGATTCTCTAGTTTGGCACTAACATTAAATCATGTTTCTTCTTTCCCTTGCTAGTTCATCCCTAGCATTGTCTAATGTTACCTCTTGTCTTCATTAGTTCATCCCTAACACCATCACTGTTAAGGTCCTAACCCGCACATAGGTAGATCAATGTATTTGGATGTAATAAAGGTCAATATTAATAAGACCTTTCAATAAAATAGAATAAGGCGGATGTAATAAGACCTAATAGAAGCTTCCGCTTCTAGAAGGATCTTCCTCTAGATGCTTCTCTTAATAGACATATTTAGTATAAATAAGGGTCGAGGGTATGAAAACCCTAGCTTGGAGATTATTGTAACAGAGCGCTGCTCGACTGGAGGTTGCCCCCTCGAAGAGGCCTGTGAACATTGCTTTCTGAATCAAAGTGATTTTCTATTTCTATTTCGCATATTATTTCTGTGTATTGTGAAGATTATGCTGGATATTTTACTGTTATTCTACCATTTCTAGCATTTTATTTCTGTTCTGCATATTTTATATATCTGGTATCTTGCAAGTGGTATCAGAGCACTTTCCTTGGCAAAAATTGTGGGTATTTTTTTTCAGGGTAGAGACATATTCCGGCGTCTTTAAGCCACAGATATCTGTCGTTACGCGCATAAACCCACGGTTGAGGGATTCATACACGCAGGAAATACAAGTGGTTCTTAAGCGCACATCTGTTGGCCACCCTTGTAACCCCTGTTGGTACCCCTTAGAGTGGTAGCGCATCAGACAACACCTGTGTACGGATCGACCTAGATTTCCTGAAGCCCTCTGTAGATAAACCTATCGGCCGCCGGACTGCTATAGTGTCACCGAGAACAACACTCGGGAAGATACTCTCTAGTACCTGGGTAG
>ML779178.1:99392-122666 GCA_009831015.1 Picea engelmannii | reverse complement strand
ATCAATCATCAATCAATCAATCCTTTGACATCAATAAATCACTTGACATCAATCAATCAAACCATTGGCATTAATGATAACATGATCCAACACTTTCTTCCTAAATTAGTAGTTTCCTCCCGATGCATTATTTCCTTTCTATTGTTACTACTCTTATATTCAATTTATTTTCTTTTTATTTGCATGATTATGTCCTTTCTTGTAACTTGCTACTACTCCCATCTTATGGATAGTGCCTACAAGGGGCACACTGTAAAGTGCATTCATTTCACACTTTAACACTCACATACACCTACCCACCAAGGATGCCACAATGTGACCCTCTTCTATGGAATGTCCATTCATGACACCCTAATGATGACATGATATCTCCCTACCATCCTTATAAGTTGGACCACCTTCCTTGAATCCCCCCTACTTTATCTAATATCTATAGCTTCTTAGGGATGCCCAATGCTTATGTGGGTTCCCTTTTTACCCTTCTTCTCTTACCTTTTGGCCCTTGGTCACAAATTTGGTTCACTTCAACCCTCTTGGTACTCCTTTGGAGTAATTTCTTTCTCTTTGTTTAGTATGAGGTACAATCCATTGATTGGACTCGTAGCTACTTAGGATTCCTCATTATGGATCCACAATCACCCAAACTTTCTATTTTAGGTTGACATTTAAGGGGTCAAATGATCCAAATCTTTTGTAACCCTTCCTAATTTCAATGCACTAAGAAAATCATGTATTTCATGGCTGTAACATGACTATGTTTCTCCACTAGTAGAACAAAGAGTTTTCTTTAGAGTAAAAACCCACAATATGAGCTAAAAAACTCATATACATGGTCAAACTTCTTTGTTGATGGGTCCAAATGACCTGTTAAGCAGGTAAGGGAGAATTCCCAATGGCAGGTCCCAATTATACCTACTCTCATTTGGTGTATCATTTTCATGAGTATATGGGACTCTTTGCCGCTTAGAATTCAAATAAGAAAAATGGGAAAGACAACATGTTGTCCCCCAAAGAGTTCTAATTAATCCTAAGACTAATCTAACTTAAAAAAAACTAACCTAATCTAACTAATTCTAACCTATCCTGGAAGAAAAACTAAAAGAGTGAGTACAATGAGATACAATATCATCAGAATTAGAAATAATTCATGTATGCTAGTGATAAGTGATAGCAACAATGCTGCAAATACACTGGCAAATAGTTTTTCAATGCATTCATAATATTAGTTATGTACTCATAAGGAAATATGTGACAACATGAACATATAGAATAGAGTGAAGAAATAGTTCGTACCACAAAATTTTATGTTATTCAAGCATAAGACAAATGCAAAAAGAATAGTCTCATGTACATCCACCAAAATCACAGAATTTTGGAATGCCTCTTTCTCTTTATTAACTCAGAAGTAATAGTATTGTCTTTCATTATGAATGAAAAAATTCCATCATTACATTTAGTGAGCTCTCTTTTATAAAACAAGAGAGACTCTTCAACTCTAGCAGTTGTTCCTTTTAGTTCCCTTTGTTTTGTCTTTTTTTACATTCCAAATTTATTTTGCATTTTCGAAAATGTAGAAGTGGGAGTTACAAATGGAATATGAAGAGACCCCTGGGTGGTTATATTCTCCCTATGAAAATTTACAAATGATATTTATTTAAAAAAATATAATTCACTCAACTTGTTGGTGTCATATTCTATTCCTTGAGGCATTTTGGGTGTTTCTTGTGTTTGTTTACTGATTAATATCTCCAGATATTATTTTCCTTTGTCTCAACTTTCCATTGAGCTATCGCTGGTCCGATTTTGTTGCCTATAGCTTGAGATATGGCTATCTGAAGTTTGCATAGTCAGTTCTTTAGCTGAATTCAAGTTTCTTCTATGTTTTTCATTTTCATACAATTTTTGCTCAATATATACAGATACTTGATATCCTATCCTTTTATTCTCCTTTCCATCTTTCTGGCGAGCTATCTTGGGCCTGATTTCGTTTCCCGTAGCCCTAAATATGGCTTCTTGAAGTTTGCATAGTCATTCCCCCCCTCGAATCCATGGTTTGATGTTTTTTGCATTTTATGACGTCTTATATTACCTGTCTGTCTTGAAAACCTATTCCACTACATTTCTATATCCTATACCTTTCTAACGAGGTATCATGGACCTAATTTTGACACCTATAGCCCGAGTTATGCATGCTTAAAAAACGTCGCTCAACAACTATCGATTAACCCTGTGGGTGAATCTGCACTGTTGATCCTCAACGTGCAAAAACGAAATCCCACATGCATAAGAGAGTTCAAAAATTAATTATTTAATGGTTTATCCCCTATAGATATTTTTAATATGAACCAGGGTGGGCATGGGACCTGTGGCTTGCAGTATAATTTTAGCTAATTTTCCCTTTTTTCAAATTATATATATTATTTACATTAATATACATTATTTACCATTATTAATAAAAATTAAAAACAAAAATTTACCTCTAATCTACAATGAAAATTAAAATTAAACTATTCTAATTATCCTAATTAATGTAAAAATAAAAATTACAGAAATTAAAACTAATAAAATAATAATAATTACCCCAACCCCCTCCGGATTTAAACTTGTGACCTCTAAGGAGGAAACACATGTTTTAACCATTATGCCTAGTAAGGTTTGTATACTTCCTCTACATACGAGAAACAAGTAATCAATGAAAAAAAAAAAACCATAAAAAATAATAATATCTCCCCCCCACCATCATGGACATAGTCCATGTGATATAATCCCATATGATATCCCCAAGTCCCCCCAAAGGCTTCGTCGTCAATGTTTATGCATGCACACCTCAACTCTCACTTCAGTTCTCACTCCTGATGATGACTTCACTCCCGACGATCAGTTCACTCCCAACGACGATGAGCTCCATACTCTCAATGACGATGAGCTAGGATTCCCATGGGATTTTATTTAATATTCAAATATAAATACTTCACATTTTTCCGATTTTTTTTTTTATAATAAACGTCAATGGGTGCATGTTCTTCAAGGGAATATATTAAAATACTCTTTTAAAGACAATATATTCAAGTCTTGGTCATTGTCAGGGTTGAATTAAATCTTGGTAAATTCGTCGATGGTAATTCCTAACAACAAAGCTAACACTCTTGATGACATGAATTTGAAGGGGATTAAAACAATATTAATATATCATCACTCCACAATTTTCAATAAATATATTATAATAATCTCCCCAAAAGAATAATAAACAATACATAGTCGGTAATTTTGGTCGTCGGGAGGTTGGATAAGGGAGTGGTAAGATATAATTCCGACGAAAACGTTGAATTTCCATTCTAGTGCACACTCCCGACGTGTTAGGGTTCTTATGGGTTAATAAAACATTAGATTAGCCCCTATCGCTTCTGCACACTTTTCCACAAATATTATTAAATTAATATTCAAATAAAAATTGCATGGTCGAGATATCACGTATCATTGTCAGGATATTGGTAAGAGTGGTGGAATTTATACAAAAGAGTCTCGATGACGATCAACTCATGAAATTTCCCATGAAGACTAAGGAAAATATATTATAATATAATATGCTTATATTACATTACAATATATTAAAGTTTCAAAGCATTGGGAATAAAGTTTCTATAGGTAATATAGTTCCCACGCCATTCGAGAGGGGAGAAAGGAAATCCTAGAAAATAAGAAGGGGTTCCTAAAATGAAGGATATGTATATTGAACGTTGATTTCTCATGACAAAAGTTATAAGTACATGTAAGGGATAATAGGGATGGACCTGGGATAGTACGCTAGATTTTGGTGGGTGAGGGAGAAATACAAAAAAGTCTAAATTAAAACTAAATACAAAAAAAAAAAAAAAAAAAAAAAAAAAATTAAATTTATAATAAAGAAATAAAAACGAAAAATTCATTTTGTTTTTATTTTTTACGTTCATATATGAGAAAAAGAATGTACATGTTAAGTGGTTAAATGGTTAGTTTATTTAACATAAATGGTTTCACCACGTAAAAATGAATTTATCCCATGTAAAATAAATGTTTAATGTGAATTAGTTTTCCCTCGAGTAAAAGTAAATACCTATAGTAATTCTAGGGGTAAAACCATGGGAAAAAATGAATATAAATGAAAATAAAAATAAATAAAATAAAAATAAAAATAAAAATGAAATAAAATAAAAATATATGCAAAAAATATGTACAAAAGAAAAAATAGAATAAAATTACAAGTTAGAAAATTAAACCCAAATTACACAAGTCAAGGTTCCATCGGTCATGGTTCCACACCTAGAGGCCGAAATTTAGAAAAAAATGTATAAGGTAGGATTTAAGAAACCAAGTGTCATGGAGTGGAGCGAGAACATATAATGATGAAGGATGTGGCGATTGAGCTGTGATGAATGGAAAATGATGGAGGTGAAGTATAGGACACTCATGTGACGATGTAACATGACACGTAGCGACGAGTGGAAAGAAAGAGATCGATTCCAACAATGTGCACATCACAAGTTAGTCCACTCAATATGCACATCTCATAGGGTGGACATTCCAAGATTGTGAGGAGAGGGAATGCAAATAGGCCAAGGAAAATTTCCCTACACTAGACCACTATGAGTGATATGAATGCAACAAATAGCTAACATGCATTAGGTGACAACATGACAATGAATCAAAATCAAGAGTATAAATGGGCCTTAGGATTGGGTTTTGGCCAGGGGTAAGTACGAAAAGGACTCGGTACAGATCAGTCTGAAAAGGTTCAGGGACAAGCTTGCAAGAAAAGGATTTGGATCTTGAGACAATTGCAAGCCAAAATAATCCACTTCTGAATAAGGAGAATCTTGGAAATAATCAAGGTGAAGGTTGTGGGAAAGGATCAGGAGATTCCCTTAGAGGCTTGTTAAGGCTGGAGAGGTCATGTGAACGAAGTGGGCCTGCAAACTTGATCCTGCAAAATAGAAGAATTATATCAGCCATGTGATCAAAAGAAGACTTTCCAATACTATAAAAAATATATTCTCTGCCTTTAAGCCAATTTATAAGAGAGTGTTAGGTTTATTCAACGATAACATGGTGGTTGTAGATGACTGTCCTAAAAATACATGTGCCAAGTCTCAAATCAAAAGAAGGATCATCAATTATGCGATTTAGACTTAGAGTTTGAAACAAAATATTAAGATCTACATGTGAAAGTATAAAAGTTGAATATATTAAGCATAACATGCCAACAAAAGGATGCAAAATTTGAATTAGTCAATCAAAAAATAATCAACAGTAAACTCATTTAAATCATGGAATATAATACTATACCTTGCAGCCACATAGGATCATCAAGCACTTTGGAATCAACAAAAATTATGAAGATAACATATCAATTTCGTCATACAAATGTCAATGAAACATCATAGGTCAAGAAGTATCACAAAGACGTTTGAAATCATCATATCGAAAGGAATAATCAACACCCATAAAAGATAATCATCAATCGAGATTAACCCTCCAAACTCCCTCAAGGTAGGCAAAGAAATAACATTAGACTCAAGCAATAGAGGATTATGTAGTAGGATCAAAAATTTAGTAGGGGGGCCCTTTTCTTTCGCTTTTAAAAGAAAAAGTAAATGGCTGTTGTTGTGGCATCAACAAATGGTGACACCATGGAAGAACTAGTTATGTATGTCAATAGAAGTCTAGGGTCTTTACTTCAGATTCAAATTTTAAAGATAATCTCAACAAGGATGTAGACAATTTTCCAATAGTCATGGGTACCACAATGATGCAAAAATTCCAAAATATATAACCCAATATTTCTAGTTCTTGTAATCTAACATGCCCTTTTCAAAGAGTCAAACAATGAGGTAAATGTTTTACTAGTTGCACACTAGAAAATTGGTTTTGGTTCAACCATGGTTTTTCACTTTTTCTAACAAGAAAACATCTACACAAGTGTGTTCCTCATCTGTCTTTTCCCAACATTGCTTCATTGCTAACAAGCATTCATAGCTCTGACAAAGTTTCCTTGGTACAAGCATAGCTCCACTGCCAACATACATCCATAGCCTCGACGAGTTTACTTGTACTTCCCATACTATTAATAGTGCTTTCAACTTTCTTGTTATTTTAGAATATGTTCAACCTTTTAGATTTAGATATAGATATGCATATACACATAGGGTGTGAAGGAAGTAGGGTGATACGAGCATTGCTTTGATTTGCTGAGTAGATGTTATTCATTGTAGTTTAACCCATAGGTATCCCCAAAAACCATCATAGTATTATCCATTTTATTAATGTGAAGTGGATGGAGCTCAAAGAAAAGAGTGGATATACACTTTCATATACTTATGGATTATCATGGTATGCTCAATGGGCACATTTGATCCACCAAAACTATCAGTTTATACCTACAAATAAAAACTTCATGAATTTTCATTCAGATAGAGTAGCCCATGCATCTTATAACTTGTAAAATATTTCTTCAGTATGTGACCAGAATTGGACCATCACCTCACCAAAATTTAAAGAGTAATCCTTAAGACAAACTGAGAGTCAAACTAGCTCAGGGAAATACCATCATTCAAATCAAAAGATGGAAATAATTTGTACAAGAAAAAAACAAGTGCTAAAATTGAATCAAATTCATGAAAAGAGAACCAAACTAAATGAAATCTAAAACTAGAATGTTAGTCATCCAGAAAGAATGAAAATTGTCTGAACAAAAATAAAAATAAAAATAAAAGAGAAGCCAACAACAAGGAACAAATCTAGTGGAAACAACAACGAAAATGTTTTTAGTGAAAGCTTAGAAAGTAAGTCAAGGGAAATCATTAGTTAAGAAATGTTGACCATTCAATATCAATCCCAATGAAAATATTCCTAGATTTTCTGATTTGAAATGAAAAACAAATTAGATTATGAAAATCGATGATCTAGTGGAAAATATTTGCAACACAATTCTCTAATCAAATTGTCATATACAATTTTTCTTTCATTTAGTGCAACAAAACAATCTTCCAAGAATATAAAAAAATGGGTTAATGTAGATGCTTAATCAAAACATATTTTCAAAAACCAATTACATGAAACATTCTACTAACCCATAAGCTCTTAAGATTTTGTGACATGAACAATTCCTTTATATATTTGAAAACAATTAATTTTTCAACATAAAATACATTTCATATTTTTCACCAAAGTGCCATTTTCTCTTTGCTATAAAAGATTAACCACATAGATCCAAATAATTCAATTTGATAAGGAAAATAGGAAACAAATGATAGTTATGAAGGTCATCAAAATATTAATTAAAATGAATCCAAACATCGACTAGATTATGAATCAAAATGGGAATATATGAATGAGACAAAATATATTTTTGACCAGCTATTGAGTCGGCGATAATTTTGGTTTATCAATAAAAAAATGTTGCAAAGGAATCTTAGGCAACCAAATTTAGGTTAAAACTTCCCTAAGTTTTCTTCATTGAAGAGAAAAGGTTCTAAGCTGTTGATTGCACAAACCGTTTTCGCATCTACGTATCAAAAGATAAAAGTATGATAAACTATTATATAGTTTGGGAAGAACTCTTCCTCTAAATGACCGACTTATTGAAATGAAATTAAACTAAAAATAAAAGTCAAGATTGGAATTAAAACTAATCTTAAGAAAATCATGCTAAGCGAATGTAAAATTAGACTAAGTGGGTTGTCATAAAACTTATGCAAATTCCAATGCTGTCATCAAGTATCCAATGATGTCCATTCAATCAAATATCATAGCATTCATCTTGAGAGATAAGCACCGAGTGCTCTCCCTACAATATTATCTTCAACATGAGGTTTATTGTTATTGATTATTGTAATATTTGAATCCTCAAGACATTCCATCACATTCCTGTAATCAAAATCAATCAAATTAAACAAACATGACCATAAGACTTCAATTCCATCTATCTTCTAAAGATACCGGTCCACCAACAAATATCAGTGATGAAAATCTGGTTCAAATATTATCAACATTGCACCCCGAGGTATATGTTTCCTTTGATTATTGATGATAGAGATTTGAAACATTGTATGACCATATTCAGCCTTGTGAGAGGCAAGAGGAAATCATTATGAAAAGGGAGCAATTAATATACTCTTAAAGGGTGCAAATGATATCAGGTCACAAGCTATATGGGTTGACTTCCCCAACTCAAATGAAAGATATAATTATAAATTGAAATTGAATGAAGTGATTAATATCATATTTCTAATAGGTGATAAGATTAACATGATGGACAAATTCTTGAAATTGATATCCTCAAGTTCCCAAGAGTGTTCTAAGTAGAAAAATTATGCATTTCATTTCCTTGAGATTACGTGTAGCATAGAATGTAGAGAAAACGAAATGGAAAATAAGAGTGCGTAGTCTGTCTCTCTACTAGATAGATTTTCCGTTAAAAATAATGATGCATATAATCTGGAAAACAAAACCAGAAAGCTCATGAGTACGAGGGATCAAATAAAAGATATTCCAAACTAACCCAAACAATGCTCATTTTTTCTAATTATGAATAAATTGATTTTGGGTTCAAGGAATGCTAAATAATGTGGGCCCCAATATATTGACGAGTTACAACCCTCAAGGAATTCACATCTTAAAAATTATTACCACGGCCGAGGTTAAAACAAATGAATAGAAATCAAAATTAAAAACTTTAGAAGTATATGGAGATATTCCATCAAGGTATTTACAACTCCAAGGATTTGGATGATTTCAACTTTGAGATTAGTGAGACATCATTAAGCCATGATAAAAAATATATTATCCAAGAGTGTGACTAGACCGAGTGACTCAAGATTAGCAAATCGAAAGGATAGAATATACTGTGCAAGAAAATATCCAGTCTGAAATTCACATGATTGATAGTGCTAGGATTGAGTCTTTAGTTGACCAATGAGTTGGGGAACAAAAAGATTGATTCCCAAGTAATTTTATTAAAAATATATCAACAAAATATTTGAATAACCATGCTATCTAGAATGTCTAAACATGTTTTCGGACAATGTGAAATAATATCTCTTGTTGCGGTATACTAGAGGAAACTTGGGAGAAAAAAGTTGCAAGATAAAAGATGAAACTCCTCCTTAAAAATAATTGAACATAACATAAGATCTGAGCAGCCAATGCCCATAAATTAAAATCAAAGGTGCTAAAAGAAAATAACTCAAAAGAAAAATCATCCAAACTCACTATGCTAAATAAAAGACTATACAAAGAAGATAATGTTAGTTGAAAGTAATCAAAGAAAATAGTCAATGTGCAAGCAATTATTTGAACAAATCCAAATAAAAAATAATCATCCAAATAAATGTAAGGAATTTGAGTGGTTTCAATCTCAAATGGGTAGAATTAGTCACTCTAACTTTCCATTTACTGTGTGTGGGACAACAAGCCCAAAACTCATAAGAATCCCAATTAAGAAAACTTTTCCAAATTAGAATTATGTTGATATGAGTATGGGACAAAGCCGAGTGTCCATTTTATTAAAAGAGGGAATGAATAATATCTTTTAGAAAATATCTAACTTGCGAGATAACACAATGTTTGAAAAATGATATTCTTAAAATCAATGATCTGAAAATTACCCAGCACATAATTTGTTTTTGAGGATGAGATAAAGTAAATTTTCCCCATATCAAAATTAAATTGAAAAATCCAATCAAGGGAAAATTAGTGTGCAATCCTTCTATTTATTTCCACCTTTGCTGAGAATTACATGTACTATTAATCCAATAGTAAATAAAAGAAAATGCAAACAAAAAACTAATTAAAAAATATAAAGTAAAGCTAAACTATGCAAATGAAAGACACTAGCCTATTCTACCTTAATCCTATTCTACACTACAATGGCTGAAAAATGAACTATGTAAATTTGTATGCCAATGTAGCCATCCATATAATCCCAAGCCTGCATAAGCATGTTCATCATAAAATATTAGAAACAAAACCTAGAATAAAAATGATTAAAATTGAGAAAAATTAAAACATGGTAAAATCTAGTCACCCTTAAATATGTCAATGCAATAATTCATGGGAACATTAAATGAATATGGTTCCTATAACCATGCTTCAAATCTATCATAAAATCTACCATTACTACCAGAGAATTGATGGAGGGATTTCAATGGGAAGTAGCATAATAAATGAGAACCATGCATAGAATTCATGTGAAGTGTACTTGGTGAGGGAGTCGTAATGATACTAAAGTTTTTAACTCCAGAAGAAAAACCAAGAGAACGAGGGTCTGGCATAACCATAAGTGTAGAAAAAAGTGCCTCATTGTCTTAACAATCCTCTCGGGGCTCATGCTTCAAGAAACCATCTACTTGAGATAGACTAGTGGAATCGAATGATATACGTGGCCTAGTACCCACCATGGTATAAGACTAATATTCAATACAATGGTGGAATCCAATAGCATCAACAATATTAACTAAAGAGTTACTTGAACAAGAATACTCTCTACTAATCCAAATTGAATATGAAACATGAACATACATGGTATGATATACATTTGGTACAACATTCCCTTCATCCCAGGATAAATGTTGATAAGGCTTGGTTGTTATTAGTTCATGGGAAGATGCCTTATTCTCTCTATCCTCCATATGCACATCACCACCATCAAGTACTTCAAAAGGGGTCAACCCCATTGAGTTTAATTGAATTAGATGATGGGTGGTTTCATACAAAGTCAAACCATTAAAGAGATTAGGATACAAATAATAATATGTGGAAGAATTAAGAGAATTACAAGACTCTCTAGAACATGCAACATTTTCAACAAGTGACTCCTTGAATGGTATTTCCTCCTCTTTAATCACATTAGTGATTGATTATGGATTACTAGGCTCCACACTAGGAATGATTTTACAACCAACACGTTTTTATCAACATGGTTTTCCTCTTTCAAGTTAAAAGTAGATTGTTGTGATAAAAGTGGTATGCCCTATATGCTTATTTCTTCTGCTTCAGTGAAAACATCAACATGTTTTTATTTCTCCTACACAATATGAGAATCTGAAATGTATTCCAAAACATATTCATGGCTATAAGAGAGAAGCAAGTCACAAGAATCATTAGAACAAGAAGGTTCTATAACTAATCCATTAGTAGTGGGGAAACATTCTTGCTTTATGTCAGTTATAATAGGAGAATTTGTAACAACATGACAATTCAAATCAAAATGAGCTAATTCCAAATTATCTATGGGTGAGGAAGAATCCATTTCATGAGTTTCTAGATTTTCTTCATTAAAAAGATGATCATAATTTAAGTTTCGTTCCATAGCTTCCGCCTCCATTTCTTGGGACTGAAAATATGAGATAATATAATGAGAACCTGACATAACCATCATTGTGACCTGAAGTGTCCCATTATCAACATAAAAACCCTTCTCTTGGTCAACTACATAAAAAATATGAACTTGAATTTACACAAGAGGCTTCTTTTTCATCACAAGGAAAGAAATGGGGAATGTAGTGGTGAGAGGATACATATGCTTTTTCTGAAAAATAATCTGTCTCTTTTCTATAATCCAGATAGAAAATAAAGATCCAGACATATGGAGTCCAACTAAGCCATTAGTATTTTCAATATTTTCATTTAAATCCAAATCAACCTGTAAAGGAACATTAAAATATGATTTATATTCTTCATCCACTGGCTCATATGTTTCATTAGTAAGAGACACTAAATAGGAAATCAAATCATTGTTAGAGGGAATATCATCTAGAGGAAATCTATAGAAAAGATGAGTAAATCTGATAAAAAAATCTCGAAGAGATTCATCTTCATCCTTCCTAAGCTATAAAATTTCTTCACACAATTTATCATAATCATAATTCACAAAAGCATGCAAAAATTCATGCATAAATTGTCCCTATGTGTGAAAAGAGGCGACTGGTAAAGTCTCACACCAACTCTTGACCTGACATTCAAAAGGGACAATGAACAACTTTCAAATGACATTTCTATTAGTAATATTGTGAGACCTACAAAATTTCGAGAATTGTAAATCATGTCCAAATGCAGAGATTTCACTCTCGCCATCAAATTTAAGTTTCAACAAGAAATGTAAAATCTTCCTAGGAGGTTTGGGAGGTAGAGTACCAGAAAAACATCTCCATAAAGGCATATGGGATGGATCCATTAGTAAATTAAAATAAAAATTAACAATAATGACTCCACAAACTCAAATTTTCATTTGTCCTTCCTTATAGCGTCATTTCTACTGACGAGTCCAAATGAAATTTCAAGAAAGTAAGGGACAATGCCCAATGGAAGGTCCCAATTAGAACTAATCTCATTTGGAGTAACATTTCTGACGAGTATATGGGCCTCTTTGCTTCTTAGAATTAAAAGAAAAAAATGGGAAAGACAACATGCTGTCTCCCAAAGAGTTTTAATTAATCCTAAGACTAATCTAACTGAAACCAAACTAATCTAGTCTAACTAATTCTAACCTATCCCAAGATAAAAACTAAAAGAGTGAGTACAATGAGAGATAATATCATCAGAATCATAAATAATTCATGTATGCTAATGATAAGTGATAACAACAATGCTACAAATACACATACAATTAGTTGTTCAATGCGATCATAACATTATTTATGTACTGATAAGAAAAAATGTGACAACATGAGCATATGGAACGAAGTGAAGAAATAGTTCATACAACCGAATTTTATGCTACTCAAGCAGAGAGAAATGCACAAAGAAGAGTTTCATGTACATCCACCAAAATCAAAGATTTCCGGAATGCCTCTTGCTCTTTATTAACTCAGAATTAATAGTACTATCTTTCATTACAAAGGGAAAAATTCCATCATTACATTAAGTGAGCTCTCTTTTATAAAACAAGAGAGACTCTTCAACTCTAACAATTGTTCCTTTCATTTCCCTTTTTTTGTCTTTTTTTTTTTACATTCCAAATTTCTTTTTCATTTTAAAAAATGTAGATGTGGGATTTACAAATGGAATATGAAGAGACCCCTAGGTGGTTACGTTCTCCTTGTGGCAGTTTACAAATGATATTTATTTAAAAAATATTATTCACTCAGCTTGTTGGTGTTGTCTTCTGTTCCTTGAGATGTTCTGGGTGTTTCTTATGTTTTACTGCTGATTAATATATTTTGATCTTCTTCTCCTATGTCTCATATTTCCATTGAGCTATTGCTGGTCTAATTTCATTTCCTGTAGCTTGAGATATTACTGTTTGAATTCTGCATATCCCGTTCTTCAGTTGAATTCAAGTTTCTTCTATGTTTTTCATTTAAAGAAAATTTTTGTTCAATAAATGCCAATACTTACTATCCCATATTGTTATTATCCTTTCCATCTTTCCAACAAGCATTGTTTTCACTTGATTCCTTCCTAGCTTCATTCGTATAACCTGTTGTGACTAATTCCTAGATACCAAAACCAAGGGACATCAAATATGTCTTCATTATTATACTCCATGATGCATAGTTTGTTCCACCGAACAAAGGAGATTTGTTTGTAAGGAGACCTTCCTTACAATCCATATGTGCTTGAGATTTGCCTTCCAGTGGTTAAATTGTTTATGAAGGCACCTTCTCTGATACCTGTTGTTGAACTTATGATTATATTGAGAGGGAGGGGGTGAATTTGTATAAGAACATTTTTACTTTATTTAACCATTCATTAATCATTCATTAGCACATATTAAATCAAACTAAAATGCACATAATTTAACATGGAAACCCTTGCGGGATAAAAACACAAAAAAATTAGCTTTATAAATTTTTGTAGGCACCAACCTACTATTACAAATCTTGTAGACACCAACCTACTAGAGACACCAATATCCTCAGTTGAGAACCAACTCAATAAGATATTGTGTAGGCACCAACCTACTGGAGACACCAATCTCCTCATTTGAGCACCAACTAAGTAATACCTGTATAGGGATCAACTTAAGATATTCATGCACATAGTACTTATGACTTCACCTGCATGCTTCATACTTCATTTATTACATAACATCATCATACCCTTAACTTTCATGCTCCATTTCCTCTCTTTGTGATGCAGTTCCCCTACCTTGACAGGGTCTACTGACGTCCCGGTCTATGGATCTTCCTCTATTCCTGAGTTGAAGCATCTCTCTAGGTACTTGCTGGAACCTCCACGAAAAAAAATCTGCAGGTATCCTTTTACAAACCCCGCATGTGCGAGAAAGAACTATGCACAAGCTCTACCCACATGACCATTGACGATGACCACTAGCCTAAAACAAAGGTGCTTCACATTTCCCGATTTCGGGACCTCCGTTTCAAGTCGCCCCAACTCCTCTAATTACCGAAACCCTGAAATAGGGATAACGATCCTTAGCTCCTCCTTTATTCTTCTACCATATGATCTCCATTCAAACCCTGGGGTCCACAACCGAGTGCGTCAGGATTTTGCGTATCGAGAAATCGCGATGTAGCTTTGCTCCCTTTTCCCAATATCTAAACTCGCGACTTCCTCACCTCAGATCAACGATCCCGATTCCTCCATGATCCGACGGTCCAGATAGCATTGGGATTTCACGACTTGCGATTTCTGAAAACAACTTCCTCCACACTCTTTTGACTCCCAAAATGCCGATGTTCAAAGCTCGAAATCAACAACTCTCACCCCTTCAGATATGACGACTGCTATCCCTCCTGAGCTTGCGAGTGTTAAAAAGACACTCAGCCTTATCCTTCCCGTAGATCTACTGGATCTGACGGTCCACGGAAAATTGGTATTCTTCCTTCAGGAATTCCAACTGTTCGTTCAAGTCCTCAATGACTCTTGGCCAAAGAAATTAGTGTCAACCCTTATGAGCTTATTTCCATGAGGTGACTTCAACCCTTGTCTTTCCTCTGAACTTCTCCAAGTCTCTATCCTTCCTGATCTTTGTCTTCACTGCAAACTCAAGGATTCTAAGGAATCCTGCGTGCCCTCTTTGCGGCTTCCACAATAACCTCTAGTTATTCGACCACTCCAACTCTGCGCACTCCTTGTGACATAAGTTCTTCAACCACTCACTTGGGTTGGAAAAGTCTAAGACTCTCCTCAGCCTGTGCACACCTTGCACGAATCTGTGCTATACTTGCACTCCTACTGGTACAAGGTCAACGATATCTCTCCTGAGTTTTTTGAGATAAGACTTAGAACTTGTCGATGCACTCCTTGCGGACTTTCACTGCACTCCTTGCAAGAATTCTGAGGAAGAGAAACAATTGAAACTTATACTCTCCCTCTCACAGATTTCATACGTTCAAAATGAAATCACATATACTTGCATTGAAACAAATGCATAACTGAGATTGAAAATAAAATGTAAACATACCATTCAATAGATGCATACAGTAACCATAAAACACCATGAAATTGGATCAAAACATTCTTATATTAATTCAAGTGCTTCTATACATGGTTTATATAGCAACAACTATCTTCTCATACAACTTCTACAATCTCTGTTCTTCTCTATTCTCCTATGCTCTTCTTTCTCTCTTTCCATGAGAATAATAATACAAAACATTGACAAGGGAGTCTTCTTAAGTTTTCCCTCCTACAAATCTAAGTTATCTTATTAAAATTAAAGACTACAACTACTTTACATTTATTACAATAAATGTCCACAACCGCCAGATGAGAGAAATGCTCAAGATATGTATTACAATCCCAAGACATTAAAAGAAAATACATCCTTCCAACTATTACATTAATGTTGCATCTTTTAAATTTTAAAATGTCTTCAAAATGCACGCTGGTGTATATCCAAATGTCCTCCACTCACGCTTGATGATGATGCTCCTGCATCATACTCCTCTGGATGAAAAATTCATGGACTCCTGTCCATGAGCTCCTGCACTGACTGTCCATTTTTCTGGATATCTGCTTCACTTTCCCAACTGACATCTTCAATTGGGTGTCATTTCCACTTCACCAAATATTCAAATTATGTTTTCCTCCGAGTTTTCTTGCTAACTCTTTTGTCAATGATCTTTTCCATCTACGAATTTTTAGATACATGCATCTGTTTGACCCACTGAATTTCCTTCTGATTCTTTGCTTCATCGGGTCTGTAATGATATAGATCTTCTATGTTGAATATGGGTGATATGCCCACATCATTTGGCAATTCTATCTCATAAGCGTTTGCCTCAAATTTTCTCAAAATTTTATACGTTCCTATCTTTTTCATCTTCAGTTTATTATATGTTCCCATTGGGAGCCTTTCTTTTTTGAGATGTGCTAAGACTAAATCTACCACTTCGAATTGAAGCTCTCTTCTACACTGATCCGCTCTGCGCTTGTATTCCTGGTTGGAACTCTACCACCGCTCTTTAATCTTGTTGTGGAGATCCTGCATCTCTGCTGCACAATCTTCCGCTCCAACACTTTTGGACTCACTTTGCTCTAAGTCTCTCAACTCAAATACTCCTCTTGTCTACATTCCATACATTATCTATAATGGTATTTGTCTTGTGCTCCTATTAGGTGAGTCATTATATGAAAATTTCGCTTGCGACATAATCTAATCCCACTGACTGTGATGTTTTGTTACTAAACTCCTAAATAAGTCCCCTAAACTTCGATTTAACACCTCAGTCTATCCATCCATATGAGGGTGATATGTTGGGATAAAAGATAAATTCGTCCCCAACTTCTTCCATAGTTTCCTCCAGAAATGAACGACAAATTTGGTATCTCTGTCTGAAACAATACTTTTAAGTAAACCATGAAGTCAAACAACTTCTTTGAAAAACAGATTTGGAATGTGTGTTGCATTACTGGTTTTCTGACATGGAATAAACTGTGTCATTTTGGGAAATCTATTGACTACCACAAATATGGAATCACAACCTCTCTGTGTCCTTAGCAGTCCTAACACAAAATCCATGCTTACCGCATCCCACAACCTCTCTGGTATTGGAAATATTTGATATAACCCAGTACTCTGTCTTTTACCCTTTGCGTGTTGGCAGATTCTACATCTGTTGACAAATTTTCTGACATCTGTCCTCATTCTTGGCCAATAATACAAACTGTTCAGTTGTGCAAATTTTTTATCATGGACGAAATGTCCAGCCAATCCCACACTATGTTTTTCTTTCAAAAAGTTTTCTTTCATAGAACCCTTTGGGATACACACCTGATTTCCTTTAAACAACAGTCCATCCTGAATCAAGTATTCAATCCATTGGCTTCTATCTCTCAGAACATGATTCTCACATGCTTTGTAAGAATCTTTGAAATTTGAATCATCTTTGTACATTTCCTTAAGGCTATAAAAACCTAAGGTCTTCACATGAAATTCCTGCAGAATCAAACATTTCCTGCTCAACGCATCAACAACCTTGTTAGCATTTCCAGAAATGTACTTTATAACAAAAGTAAAGTTCTGCATGAACTCAACCCATTTTGCATGTTTCTGGTTCAATTTTTCTTATCTGGTTATAAACTATAAGGCTTGGTTGTTGCTATACAAAACAAACTCTTTTGGAACCAGGTAGTGCCTCCATTTCTTCAACGCTTGTATGACTACATAAAACTCTTTATAATACGTGGAATAATTTATTTTGGCCTCATTCAACTTCTCACTGAAGTATGCAATTGGTCTATTGTCTTGACTTAAGACTACTCCAATCACAAATCCACTTGCGTCACATCTCACTTGAAATGTGTTACTGAAATCTGGCAGAACCAGAATTGGTTGTTCAATTATTTTCTCTTTCAACAACTTGAAACTTTTCTCTTCTTCCTCTATCCAATGAAAATATTTATGTCTTTTCTTGACTGTGTCCATCATTGATGCACAAATCCCACTAAAATTTCTGATGAACTTCCTATAAAAACTGGATAGTCCATGGAAGCTTCTGACTTCAAAGATATTCCTTGGCAACAACCATTCTTTGATTTCTTTTACCTTCTGCGGATCCATCTTCAACTCATTTGAAGAGATCAAAAAACCCAAATAAATGATTTCTGTCTTCATGAAAGATGACTTCTTCAGATTTATCAACAACTTCTCTTGCTGCAACCTCCTCATCACTAGAGTTAAATGTCTCAAATGTTCTTCCTCAGTCTTACTAAAGATTAGTATATCATCAAGATACACAATTACAAACTTTCCAATGAAATATTTCAAGACTCCGTTCATCAACCTCATAAAAGTACTTTGCACATTCGTCAAACCAAATGGCATGACAAGCCATTCATACAGTCCTTCATTCATCTTGAATGTTGTCTTCCATTCATCACCTTCCCTCATTCTAATCTGATGATATCCGCTTTTCAAATCAATTTTTGAAAAAAACTTTGCCCCACTTAAGCAATCCATCAAGTCATCCATTCTGGGTAAAGAAAATCTATACCTGATGGTGATCTTGTTTATAGCCCTCGAGTCTGTACACATTCTCCATCCTCCATCCTTCTTCGAACTTAACACTGTAGGTACAACACATGGACTTAACCTTTCTCTAATCAACCCTTTGTCCATCAAATAATGGACTTGCTTCTTAACCTCTTCATTCTCTTGCAGTGTCAATCTGTATGCTGCTTTTTTTGGTAAACTCGCTCCTGGTATAAGGTCAATGTGATGGCTTATACTTATTATGGGAAACAATGAACAAGATAAGTCATCCACCACTATATCAACAAAATTCTCCACCAGTTCCCGAGTATCCTCAGGTAGATCACTTATTGAAGTATTGGTCAAGATGACTCTAGGTTTTCTAACCACAACAAACTGCATTTCTTGATATTTCTTGACTTCATCAAGAAGTTCCTTCCCACTCATGAGAAGTATATTATTGCTTGATTCTGCTTTCACCTTCTTTTCTTCAATTGGCAACAACATATGTGTCCTACCATTCTTCTCCAAGGTGTAAGTGTTCTTTCTTCCATCATGAATAATATTTATGTCATATTTCCACAGCCTTCCCAACAAAAGATGACAGACATCCATGGGAATAAAATCACATAAAATCTCATCCCATAACCCCCTATTTTAAATTCAACTAAACATTGTTTAGTGACTGCTACCTGATGTCCTTTTTGCAACCATGAAACTTTAAATGGGCTTGGACATGCAACTGTCTCCAATTCCATCTTCTCCACCATATTTGTGGATACTAGATTATCCATGCTTCCACTATCAACTATCACCTTGCATACCCTATCCTTGGTTTTTCAAGTAGTTCTAAACAAACTGTTCCTCAGGACTGGATTTTCCATCTCTTTCTCTGGCTTCAAGAGAATTTTCCTCATCATCAAGGATCTTCCACCTTCTACATCTTCTGCCTCAACATTTTTCCTTTGTGCTTATGAAATGTGAGCTTCGCCTCCTCCATCTCTTTTTCTATAGGGACATTCCCAATATTTGTGTCCTATCTTCCCACAGACAAAACACTTTACTTCACCTCCTCTACCTCTTCCTCTTCCTCTTCCTTGAGGAAAAGTATTCCTGTCAGTATATTGTCTTCCTTGTGAACTTCCTCTCCTTTCTGGGTGGTTATGTGATTTCTTCTCTTCATCCTTGGGATTCTGTACTCTATCCTGGGAAATAACTTTGCCTCTGCTCTGACTTCTACCTTTGTCACTTTGACCTTGTTTTCAGACCAATTTCTCTTCTGCTTTCATAGCAACCTGATAAGTATCTTCCACATTTCTGATTGTCACCATGCTCATTTCATCTTGAATCTCATATCTTAGGCCATTCATGTATCTGGTGACCTTTTCATCATCACTCTCCCGATGACCAACTCTGATGTTAAGTCTGTAAAACTCCTCAGTGTATTCCTTGACTGTCATCCCTTTTTGTCTCAAATTCTTCATTCTTCGAAACATATTGATGTTATAATCTCGGGGTATGAATTTGGATTTCATCTTCGCTACCATTCTATCCTAGCTTTTGATTCTTTGTTTTCCTTTGCAATGCTTTTCAACCTGCAGTTCATCCCACCACAGTGTTGCATTTCCTTTTAGTCTAGTGACAACGTGCTTAACCTTCTTATCTTCTTCGATATCTTCAAAATCAAAGTATTTATCCAAAGCTATAAACCAATATAACATCTCCTCAACGTCCAAGTTTCCTTCATACATCGGGATGTCCAACTTTGCTCTGGCACCTATTCTTGCAACAACTTTAAATAGACGTTCCTCTGCAACATCTTCAGCTACAACTTCTTCTGCTCCTTCTTCGTTCTCTCTTTCAGCTTCACTGATATCTCCAGTATCGGGTGTTCGTCTTTGTGCTGTATCCATAGAATCTAACCGAGCACTAAGTTCTCTCATTTCCCTCTACACGGTTGGACCGGGTAAAGTTCTTTCTGGAGGTCTCCTTGGTGGTATTATTTCAGTCTGTCCATGCATAATTCAAATAAAAACTATCCTTTGTATTCCCTCGCTTACATAAAACAATATTTGTGTTGACGGGTGAAATTGACGGTCTGTCAACTGGAAGAACGAGTCCGGTCCAGGGTTGTCTAAATAACCCAAGCCATTTGGTGTAACTCATTCCAACGGGTTTAATGGCTCCATTAGCCAATCTAAATTCCTAAAAAGAAAACGAAAAGAAAGGGATAACTAAACTAATGCTAACAACTATATATTATATATATACATATGCTCTTATATAACTATTGTAAGTGTATTTAAGCAAAAAATATACAAATGTCATTTATGTACATCATTTACAAATTGCAAGATTTAATCGAAACTTACGAAATCAAACGCGAAAATGATTTCTGTTAAGAAATAGATAAAGAAAGCACATTTAAAACTTTGTTTTGTTTTCCTCTATGAATCTAACAAATCTTGCAAATAAAATACAATGAAACATAAACGTATGGATAGTCAAAAGTTGAACCATACATTCTAGCTTCAATGATATGTAAATGACAAAAAAATACAAAGGAGCTAACCTGTTAGTGAGTTAGTGAGGTGTATTCAAGCATATACATGAGTGGAGAACATCCAACTGCCATGTCCAAGAGACAAATTTGCAATAGACCTTATAACTGTTCTAAATAAATTCAAAACATGTATTGGCAGCTTAGTTTTAATGACAGAGGAGAAAACACCAATAAAACCCTGTGATCTTATAATTGCACATGATTACAACAAGATAAAACTAGAAGTAACTTATCCATTTCATCATTCAATTAAAATTCAAAGATAAATCCATTCATTCTGATTGAAGATATGATCACAGTAATTATATTATGAGCAACAAATTATAGACGGTATTTATAATATAAACATCCCAGACATCATAGATCATTAAGTATAAAGCTATCAGACCTATAAATATATTAGGATTAACAAAACATAAATGAAAACATCATTAACAAAAGGCTAAATCCAAAATGCATATATGTTGTTTCATTGAGTCTTGGAATCACTCATCCATCTTCTGCTCTCAGCCCAGATGATTTCCATTACAAAATATGGAGTATTTAAAGAGTTCATGTAAGCTAAACTTCCTATCTTCTAAGATAGGATCAGATCTCAAAAAGATATAAAAAGTTTCAAATATAAAGGGTCTAAAAGCCACTCATTATTAAACTATATATTCAAAATTTATGAAATATTTTCTCTTATTTACAAAATAAGCCAAAAGAGATAGTTGATCAACTAAATTCAGCATGCTCCATCCCATAAGATCAACATCAGATACATCTTATCCTTAAAAAATGAAATGAGCAAGTCAAATATTTTATTAACTAACAATTCCTAAATTTTATATGAGAAATTGACTTGAATTCAAACTAATTTAAAAAAAAAAGGTAAGCTACAGGTTTCTGTAGCTAGCTACAGGTTTCCGTAGCTAGTTAAAATAGTAAAAAAAATAACAAAAAATGAAAATGAAATCTTTTATTTTTTATAACATAATCAAAACAAAAAACCATTTACTATTCCAGCAATCTCCCAAAGAGACACCTAATAAATTCAAATTTAAAATAATGAAATTGGTTGAGTATTAGCCAGCCTGCTTAATCCTCTTGTTTGCCAAATTAAAACTAAATTATTGTTTTGTTAATGAAACCCTGATCATACTCAATAATAGGAGGGTTTTTATCCTTTAATACATCTAAGAATTCCTCCCATGGTTTTCTGAACATAAAATCACACTGTGGCTTTCTCCCAATGGGTTTCGAACTGCAACATAGAGTAGATCTGTGATAACATAGTCTTTTTGTGGATGAACACATAGTTTTTGGACAATAAGGTTAGACATGCAAGAGTTGAAATTTTTATTGAGATGGAGAGGCAAAGTATACCGCATTCTCATAAACATAGGAAGGGCATATAACTTGGAACCCATCAAAACCAATAACAAGCTTGGATCTTTGAGAAAAACAAAGAAAAACGCTTACCTCAACCGCAAAGAAATTCTGATATTTTTCCCTCCAAAGAACGAGTTGTATCTCTGAAACTGTATTGTTTTTGATGAATCTTCCTTTTAGGAAGGTAAATGACCCCATTTCAGAAATGGGTTTTAAAGGGTTTTGGCTAATTCGTAACGGTTTTCCCAGAAACCTTCCCGCAAAAACGTGTCTTAGGCAAGAAATCACAGGTTTGAACTCTGCTATGTAAAAACAAATGTGTAAAACTTCAGGGCTGTTCATATCTACTCGGACGACATAGGACATTAAGGATTGGAACATATTGTAACAAGGGCGATCCAAACTAACTAAGATTTTATATGGTAGTGGTAAGAGGGATAAGTCTGAATGGATATCATGAAAACAGAACAAGCATAAAACTTGTGCAATCATAGCATACACATGAAGGTCTCAATTATGGGGTTTGAACACTCCTGGTGATGAGAGCTATGAGTACATCACACTACACAAACCCTTAATTTCAAAATGAGAGGCCTGTCAATTCATCCTACGAGCCAAGACAATGTACAAGGTACGATTCTGGTGTGTTTAATTCCCACAATATGTAATAGGTAAACTTGATTTGCAAATGCTAGGAAAGGATACGTTTTTTACAATCCAAATGCAAATCAAAAATTTGATATCAAAGTTGATTTACCAAGAATTCAAATGAACAAGATTATTGTTAAGCCCTAATATTGGCTCATTACCACTTAATTGGGGCATATTAGATTAGTAATGTTATTTTATTTATGTCGGCTTTAGGCCATTAGTTGTGATTTATATTAGTAATGTTATTTTATTTATGTCGGCTTTAGGCCAT
>ML779178.1:78705-94282 GCA_009831015.1 Picea engelmannii | reverse complement strand
TCTTGTACTTGAACATTTAAGTGGGGTAAAAGGAGGTTGCCCCCTCGAAGAGGCTTATTATCTGAAATTATCTCTTTTTCAAGGCGTTGAGTACTTTTCCTGAGGTTTTTCTATGCTATATTGCTGTTTGGTTCTTAACAATTATAGTCCAAATGCAAATCAACACAGGTATTATATTGATATTCAAACAAACTCAAAAGGAAAGTCGTCCCAATATTGAATAAGAAGTAGATACAAGTCACAATGAACTTTTTAGTAACCAAGCATTGGATAGAGTCATAATGAAAAATTAAGTTTTAATGCTCGTTTTCATGCTTTCAGTCATGAATCAAGCATGAAAATACAAGATAAAAATAAAACAAGAGTAATCAAACATCTTTTTTATAATCGAAAAATCACCCTCAAATAGTAATATTTACAGGATGAGGCTTAGGCAGCTACATGAGGTGTCATTTTTCATTCAAAATAGAAAAAAACATGTAGGGCTACCAACAAGTTGTTAGTTCTGATACCACTTGATGCAGTGCCCCTACCTTGGCAGGGTCTGCTGACCTCCCGATCTATGGATATTCCTCTATTCCTGAGCTGAAGCAGCTCTCTAGATCCTTGCTGGAACCTCCATGAAAACAAATCCACAGGTTTACTTTTACGAACCCTGCCCGTGCGAGAAAGCACTAGGCGCAAGCTCTACCCATGTGACCACCGACGGTGACCATGAGCCTAAACAAAGGTGCTTCACGTTTCGCGATTTCTGGACCTCCATTTCGAGTCACCCCGACTCCTCTAATTCCTGAAACCTTGAAATACAGCTAACAATCCTTAGCCCCTCCCTTATTCTTATACCATATGACCTCCATTCAAACCCCAGGGTCCACCTCCGAGTGCGTTGGGATTTCACATATTTGGAACTCACGATGTAGCTTTTCTCCCTTTTCTCGATATCCGAACTCACGACTTCCTTACCTTAGATCAACGATCCCGATTCCTCCATGATCCGATGGTCCAGATCGCGTCAGGATTTCATGACTCACGATTTACGAAAAAATCTTCCTCCACACTCTTCCGACTCCCGAAATGTCGATGTTCAAAGCTCCAAATCAACAACTCTCGCCCCTTCAGATATGATGGCTTCTATCCCTCCTGATCTTGCAAGTGTTGAAAAGACACTCGACCTTATCCTTCCCACAAATCTATTGGATCTGACTGTCCACGAAAATCAGTATTCTTCCTTTAGGAATTCCAACCGTTCGTTCAGGTCCTTAATGAATCCCGACCAAAGAACTCAACGTCAACCCTTATGAGCTTGTTTCCACGAGGTGACTTCAACCCTCGTCTTTCCTTTGAACTTCTCTAAGTCTCTATCCTTCCTGATCTTGGTCTTCATTGCAAACTTAAGGATTCTAAGGAATCCCGCGTGCCCTCTTTTCGGCTTCCACAATAACCTCTGGTTATTCGACCACTCCAAATTTGTGCACTCCTTGCGACATAAGTTCTTCAACCACTCACTTGGGTTGGAAAAGTCTAAGACTCTCCTCAGCCTGCACACACCTTGCATGGATATGTGCTATACTTGCACTCCTATTGGTACAAGGTCAACGGTATCTCTTCTGAGCTTTCTGAGATAAGACTCAGAACTCATCGATGCACTCCTTTCAAACTTTCACTGCAATCCTTGCAGGAATTCTCAGGAAGAGAAATAATTGAAACTTATACTCTCCCTCTCACATACTTCATACGTTCAAAATGAAATCACATACACATGGCATTGGAACAAATACATAACAGAGACTAAAAATAAACTGTAAACATACCATTCAATAGATGCATACAATAACCATAAAACACCATGAAATTGAATCAAAGCATTCTTATATTAATTCAAGTGCTTATGTACATGGTTTCTATAGCAACAACTATCTGCTCATACAACTTCTACAATCTCTGATCTTCTCTATTCTCCTATGCTCTTCTTGCTCTCTTTCCATGAGAATAATAATACAAAACATTGATGAGGGAGTCTTATTAAGTTTTCCCTCCTACAAGTCTAAGCTATATTATCAAAATTAAATACTACAACTACTTTACATTTATTACAATAAATGTCCACAACCGAAAGATGAGAGCAACACTCAAGATCTGTATTACAATCCCAAGACATTAAAAGAAAATACATCCTTTCAGCTATTACATCAATGTTTCATCTTTTAAATTTCAAAATGTCTTCAAAATGCATGCTGGTGTATATCTAGTTGTCCTCCACTCACACTTACTGACTATGCTCCTGCATCACTTTGCTTCATACACCATAGATAGATTCAAACCATAGTTAGATTCATCCTTCATGTCATAGAAAACCTAGTAGCATAATTCCCAGAATATAATCCCAGACTGAAGCATCACAACCTCAAAACAAATCACTTTGCAACATCATATACCTTAGTCCTTCATAGTGCATTCTTAAAACTCTAAGAAAACTACTTTTTCACACCTTTAGACCCCAAGAATACTCTCTATCTTCTCTTTTGCACCTCAAATATCTTATGCATACCTTAGAATTGATCTTCTTGCTTGTATTTTGTTCAAATGTGCACACATATCCTATATTTAC
This sequence comes from Picea engelmannii, assembly GCA_009831015.1. Taxonomy (NCBI): domain Eukaryota; kingdom Viridiplantae; phylum Streptophyta; class Pinopsida; order Pinales; family Pinaceae; genus Picea; species Picea engelmannii. The sequence continues at coordinate 91,674 of ML779178.1, read as the reverse complement.
AGTGTTTTTGTGCTCACTTTAAGGGCCGATCTGTAAAGACTGGCTGGGATGACCTGAACTTTCTAGCTAGTTTTCCTGATATGAAAATTTACATCTCCTCATTCCTAAGGAGTTAGAGGGAGTTCCATATACCATTGGAAAGTTCTCAGAATATTTTTTCCAACCATATAACCTATGCTCTCATTTTTTCTAGGCATTTAGAGTAAAAATGAATTCAAATATAGGGCATCCAAACTAAGCATAAAAAATTGAAAAAAAATATTGTCAACAATCTTCATATTACAATATTTATCTTGGACGTCTATAGTCTCTCCCCATCTTTGACATCAATGAAAACAATATTTCTAACACATTTATGACATGCCAACTTTTCATTAGCCTTCACACTAAATTTCCACCCATTGGGGTATCCCTTATGAGATAGTAAGGTCACCTCTTGAGTTCCCCCGCCCTGATTGGCACTAATGGTGATTTTACCATTCCTTGGGTTGGGGTTATTTTTAGGGCTCAACCCAAGTAGATCACCAATCCACCTAAGCCTCTTGTAGAACCTTCTCTTTGAAGCAACTTCTAATCTTCTCAATATCCCCTGCTAAAGCCCTATTTAATGATCTAAGCTCGTATCAAAGTGTTGGTATGTCTATCATGGATGTCCTACTTTTACCCTGAGTAGTGTGAGCTTCTCATGCAAGCCCTAACTAAGATAACCTCAAAATTTTGTATTCTACAAGGTCCTTCCCTCTCTTTCAATCCTTCTAGCCTACCTCCAAATGGAAATGAAAGTTCAACATCACAAATCCTTTCTTTGTTGAAATCCGACATAAGACCCCCATCATTAAGCATGTGTTCATTGAACCCAAATCTATCCTTAACTTTATTGTTTCTCACATTTCTCTAATATTTTGCCTCTCCAACCTTTGTTTATTTGATTAGATTTGTATAGGATTCAACAAGTTTAAAACCAATACAATTTCTACAACCATCCTCACATTAACCCTTGGGCTCAAAAATATCTCAACAAAGTTCTCTATCTTATATGTTAAGGTCAATTACAACATCCTCCTTGGATGCCCTTGGTTGGACATTATGATAGTGGTTCCATTCACCTTCTTAGGAGAGCTTTGGTCCCCCCACAAAGGAAAAATCTATGTGGTCAAGCCCAATCCAACATTGTTCGACATGCATGATATTTCCACACAGGCCGAACACCTTAAGAAAACACTCACGTAAACAAATCAAATATTAGTGCACCATTGTATTGCACGGTTAAAACCCTCAAAGAGGAAAAAATTCCACAACCCTAGCCAATGCAACCACTTGAGGAAATATATTAATGCAAAAGAAAATAATTTTTCATATAATTTTCTCACAATCTATCATCAACAACTGACCCTTCATGCTCTTTAAATAAATATCATGGACCAATTGAGTGTTAAGCCATAGACAAATATAGCCATTAGTATCAAGGAGAGTATGAACAATATGAACAATGGGATCACTTTATGTCTTACCCTTAGTCTCATATTTCCTTTCTAACACCATTCTCATAATCTAACTATTGTATTCCTTTAATGATAGTTAGATTTGTTGTATTTACTTTCATAGTCTAGTTTCTATCTTACTTTCATAGTGATTAGACTTACATATACTTTGTTTCATAGTCTAGTTGTTATTTTACTAACATGGTAGTTCTCATATTTTGTCTACTTTTCTTTTAGTATTTAGAGTTGGTTTTATCTCTTCTTGACATTCTTTTGTCCCCATGCATTTCATTGCTTATTATTTAATTTTCTCTATCTTATACATGCTTGATATCATATTACCTACACACATGTGTGATGACTTTTCTCCTTGCACTATTTATTGGGGCATGGGGTCTCCACAAACAATTTAGGCACTTGATTGAAGTTGAAAAGTGGAAACTACCTGCTCACCATGTATGTGCATTAGTTCTTGATTCCTGTATTAGTAGTCTTCTCGCGATGCATTATTTCCTTTCTTGTTGCTACTCTTATCTTCAATTTGTTTTTCTTTTTATTTGCATGATTATGTCCTTTCTTGTAACTTGATACTACTCCCATCTTATGGATAGTGCTTACAAGGGGCACAATGTAAAGTGCATTCATTTCACACTTTAGCATTCACATACACCTACCCACCAAGGATGCCACAATGTGACCCTCTTCTATGGAATGTCCATTCATGACACCCCTAATGATGAAATTATATCTCTCTACCATCCTTTTGATTTGGAACACCTTCCTTGAGTCCCATTTACTTTATCTAATATGTATAGCTTCTTAGGGATATCTAATGCTTATGTGGGGTCCCTTTCTACCCTTCGTCTCTTACCGTTTGGCCCTTGGTCACCAATTTGGTTCACTTCAACCCTCTTGGTACTCCTTTGGGGTATTTTATTTCTCTTTTGTTTAGTATGAGGCAAAGTCCACTTATTGGACTCGTAGCTACTTATCATTCCTCATTATGGATCCATAATCACCCAAACTTTCTATTTCAGGTTGATATTTATGGGGTAAAATGATCCAAATCTTTTGTAACCCTTCCTAATTTCAATGCACTAATAAAATCATGGATTTCATGGCTGTAACGTGATTATGTTTCTCAACTAGTATAACAAAGAGTCCGCTTTAGAGGAAAACCCCACAATATGAGCTTAAAAACTCACATACATGGTCAAACCTCTTTCTTGATAGGTTCAAATGACCTGCCAAGCAGGTAAGGGAGAACACCCAATGACAAGTCCCAATTAGACCTACTCTCATTTGGTGTAGGGTTTTTGACGAGTATATGGGCCTCGTTGCCACTCATAATTAAATTAATAAAAAGGGTAAATACAATGGACTATCCCCCAAACATTTCTAATTAATCCTAAGACTAATCTAACTGAAATAAATCTAACCTAATCTAACTAATTCTAACCTATCTTGAGACCAAAACTAAAATAGTGAATACAATGAGAGATAATATCATCAAAATCAGAAAGAATTCATATATGTTAATGATACGTGATAACAACAATGTTGCAAATACATAGAAAATTAGTTGTTCAATGCATTCATAACATTATTTCTGTACTCATAAGGAAACATGTGACAACATGAGCATATAGAACAAAGTGAAGAAATAGTTCATGCAACAAAATTCTATGCTACTCAAGAAAAATACAAACACACAAAGAATAGTCTTATGTACATGCACCAAAATCATAGATTTATGGAATGCCTCTTTCTCTTTATTAAATCATAAGTAATAGTACTTTATTTCATTACAAATGGAAAAAATCCATCATTACATTCAGTGGGTTGTCTTTTATAAAACAAGAGAGACTCTTCAACTCTAGCGGCTGTTCCTTTTATTTCCCTTTGTTTTGTCTTTTTTTACATTCCAAATTTCTTTTTCATTTTTGAAAATATAGATGTTGGAGTTATAAATGGAATATGAAGAGACCCCTCGGTGGTTACATTCTCCCTATGACAATTTACAAATGATATTTATTTAAAAAATATAATTCATTTAGCTTGTTGTTGTCGTCTTCTATTCTTTGAGGTGTTCTGGGTGTTTCTTGTGTTTTTCTATTGATTAATACCTTCTGATATTCTTTTCCTCTTTCTCAACTTTCCATTGAGATATTTTTGGTCCAATTTCATTGCCTATAGCTTGAGATACAACTGTCTAAATTTTTCATAGTCAGTTCTTCGACTGAATTTAGGTTTCTTATATGTTTTGCATTTTTGGACAATTTCTACTCAATATATGCAATACTTGATTTCCATGCTACTACTCCCATCTTATGGATAGTGCCTACAAGGGGCACAGTGTAAAGTGCATTCATTTCACACTTTAGCACTCACATACACCTACCCACCAAGGATTCCACAATGTGACCCTCTTCTATGGAATGTCCATTCATGAAACCCCTAATGATGACATGATATCTCTCTACCATCCTTCTGATTTGGAACACCTTCCTTGATTCCCCTCTACTTTAGCTAAGATATATAGCTTCTTACAGATATCTAATGCTTATGTGGGGTCCCTTTCTACCCTTCGTCTCTTACCGTTTGTCCCTTGGTCACCAATTTGGTACACTTCAACCCTCTTGGTACTCCTTTGGGGTATTTTATTTCTCTTTTGTTTAGTATGAGGTAAAATACACTTATTGGACTCATATCTACTTAGGATTCCTCATTATGGATCCATAATCACCCAAGATTTCCGTTTCAGGTTGATATTTATGGGGTAAAATGATCCAAATATTTTGTAACCCTTCCTAATTTCAATGCACTAAGAAAATCATGGATTTCATGGCTGTAACGTGACTATGTTTCTCAACTAGTATAACAAAGAGTCCGCTTTAGAGGAAAACCCCACAATATGAGCTTAAAAACTCACATACATGGTCAACCTCTTTCTTGATAGGTCCAAATGACCTGCCAAGCAGGTAAGGGAGAACACCTAATGACAAGTCCCAATTAGACCTACTCTCATTTGGTGTAGGGTTTTCGACGAGCATATGGGCCTCGTTGCCACTCATAATAAAAATAATAAAAAGGGTAAAGACAATGGACTATCCCCCAAATATTCCTAATTAATTCTAAGACCAATCTAACTGAAAGAAATCTAACCTAATCTAACTAATTCTAACCTATCTCGAGACCAAAACTAAATTAGTGAATACAATGAGAGATAATATCATCAAAATCAGAAATAATTCACGTATGCTAATGATACGTGATAACACCAATGTTGCAAATACATAGAAAATTGGTTGTTCAATGCATTCATAACATTATTTTTGTACTCATAAGGAAACATGGGACAACATGAGCATATAGAAAAAAGTGAAGAAATAGTTCATGCAACAAAATTCTATGCTACTCAAGAAAAATACAAATGCACAAAGAATAGTCTTGTGTACATGCACCAAAATCACATATTTCTGGAATGCCTCTTGCTCTTTATTAACTCGGAATTAATAATACTATATTTCATCACAAATGGAAAAAATCCATCATCACATTTAGTGAGTTGTCTTTTATAAAACAAGAGAGACTCTTTAACTCTAGCGGTTGTTCCTTTTATTTCCCTTTGTTTTGTCTTTTTTTACATTCCAAATTTCTTTTGCATTTTTGAAAATGTAGATGTTGGAGTTACAAATGGAATATGAAGAGACCCCTCGGTGGTTACATTCTCCATATGACAATTTACAAATGATATTTATTTAAAAAATATAATTCATTTAGCTTGTTGTTGTCGTCTTCTATTATTTGAGGTGTTATGGGTGTTTCTTGTGTTTTTCTACTGATTAATACCTTTTGATATTCTTCTCCTCTATCTCAAATTTCCATTGAGATATTTCTGGTCCAATTTCATTGCCTATAGCTTGAGATACAACTGTCTGAAGTTTGCATAGTCAGTTCTTCAACTGTATTCGAGTTTCTTATATGTTTTTCATTTTTGGACAATTTCTACTCAATATATGCCAATACTTGCTATCCCATCCTGTTCTTCTCCTTTCCATATTTCCTACGATCCATCCTTGGCTTGATTTCGTTGTCTGTAGCCCCATATATGGCTACTTGAAGTCTGCATAGTCATTTCTGCCCCTGAATCCATGGTTTGTTGTTGTTGTTGTTGTTTATTTTATTTTATTTTATAATTTTATTTTTTTTGCATTTTCTAACGTCTTATATCACCTATCCGTCCGAGAAACATTTTCCACTGCATTCCTCTATCCGATCTCTTTCCATGGAGGTATCATGGACCCAATTTCGACACTTATAGCCCAAGTTATGCAGGTTTAAAAAATGTTGCTCACAATTATCGATTAAACCTGTGGGTGAATCTGGACTGTTGATCCTCAACCTAATAATAGTAATTACGCTACCCCCCTCTGGATTTAAACCTATGACCTCCAAGGAGGAAACACATGTTTTTAACCATTAGGCCCAATCAGGTTTGTATACTTCATGTACCTATGAGAAAAAAATAATTAATGAAAATTTATAAATGAAAATAAATAAATAAATAAATCTAAAACAAGAGAAAAAAATAAAATAAATAAATAACATAAAAATAGTGATATCTCCCCCCCCCCCACCAACACAAACATAGTCTATGGGATATAATCCCATATGATAACCCCAAGTCCCCTCGAAGGATTGTTCATTGGTGTTTATGCATGCACACATGAGCTCTCACTCCACTTCACACTCCCAATGACGACTTCACTTCCGATAATCACTTCACTCCCAATGACGATGAGCTCCATACTCTCGACGACTATGAGCTGGGATTCCCATGAGATTTTATTTAATATTCAAATATAAATACTTCACATTTTTCCCAAATTGTTTTTATAAAAAAGGTCAATGGGTGCATGTTCTTCAAGGGAATATATTAAAATACTGTTTTAAAGACAATATATTCAAGGCTTGGTCATCGTCAGGGTTGAAGTAAATCTTGGTAAATTCATTGATGGTAATTCCCAACAATGAAGCTAACACTCTCAACGACATGTATTTGAAGGGGATTAAACCAATATTAAGATATCATCACTCCACAATTTTCAATTAATATATTATAATAATCTCCCCAAAAGAATAATGAACAATGAATAGTCGGTAATTTTGGTCGTCGAGAGGTTGGGTAAGGTAGCGGTAAGAGATAATTCCGATGACAACATCGACTTCACATTTTGGCTCACACTCCTGACGCGTTAGGGTTATGATGGGTTAATAAAACATTAGATTAACCCCTCTCGCTTTTGCACACTTTTCCACAAATATTATTAAATTAATATTCAAATAAAACTTGCATGGACGAGATATCACATATCATCTACATGATTTTGGTAAGAGAGGGGGAATTTATACAAAAGACTCCCGACGATGATCAACTCATGGAATTTCTGATGAAGACTAAGGAAAATATGTTATAATATAATTTAATTAGATTACATTACAATATATTAAAGTTTCAAAGCATTGGGAATAAAGTTTCTATAGGTAATATAGTTCCCACGCCATTCGAAAGGGAAGAAAGAAAATCCTAGAAAATAGGAAGGGATTCCTAAAATGAAGGAGATGTGTTTTGATCGTTGATTTCTCATGGGAAATGTTATAAGTACATGTAAGGAATAATAGGGATGGACTTGGGATAGTACATTATATTTTGGTGGGTGAGGGAGAAACAAAAAAAAAAGTCTAAATTAAAACTAAATCAGAAAGAAAAAAAATGAAATGAAATTTACAATAAATAAATAAAACGAAAAATCTGATTTGTTTTTATTTTTTATGTTTATTTATGAGAAAAATGATGTACATGTTAAATGGTTAGTTTATTTAACATAAATGGTTTTCCCACGTAAAAATGAATTTACCCCGTAAACTAAATATTTAATGGGAATTCGTTTTCCCTCGAGTAAAAGTAAATACCTATAGTAATTCTAGGGGGAAAAGCACGTGCAATACCATGTGGTTTTTCAAAACCATGGGAAAAAATGAATATAAATGAAAATAAAATAAAATAAAATAAAAATAAAAATGAAATAAAATAAAAATATATTCAAAAAATATGTACAAAATAAAAAATAAAATAAAATTACAAGTTAGAAAATTAATCCCAAATTACACAAGTGAATGTTCCATGCCCCCTGAGGATTCCATCGGTCATGGTTCCTCACCTAGAGACCAAAATTTAGAAAAAAATATATAAGGTAGGATTTAAGAAACCAGGTGTCATGGAGTGGAGCGAGGACATATAGTGATGAAGGATGTGGTGATTAAGCTGCAATGAAGGGAAAACGTGGAGGTGAAGTATACAAGACTTCATGTGATGATTTAACGTCACAAGTAGCGACGAGTGGAAATAAAGAGATCGACTCCAACCAAGTGCACATCAATGGTTAGTCCACTCAATATGCACATCACAGATGGTAGACATGCCAATATCGCGAGGAGAGGGAATACAACTAGGCCAAGGAAAAGGTCCCTACGCCAGACCACTATGCGCGATACAAATGTGATATATAACTAACATGCATTAGGCGACGTCATGAAAATGACTTACAATCAAGAGTATGAATGGGCCTTAGGCCTCTGTTTTGGAAAGGGGTAAGTCTAAAAATGACTCATTATAGATCAGTCTGAGAAGGTTCAGGGATAGGCTTGCAAGAAAGGTAGATCCAAAAATGTTGGGGGATTCAGATTTTGAGACAACTACAAGCCAAGATAATCCATTTCCTAATAAGGATAAGTCTATAAAGAATAAAGGTAAAGGTTGTGGGAAAGGATCAAGAGATTCTCCCATAGGCCTCTCAAGGTTGGAGAGGTCATGTGAACAAAGTGGGTCTGGAAACTTGCTCCTGCAAAATAGAAAAATGATATCAACCATGCGATCAAAATAAGACTTGCCAATACTATAAAAAATATATTCCGTGCCTTTAAGCCAATTTATAAGAGTGTTAAGTTTATTCAACGATAACATGGTGGTTTTAGATGAGTATCGTGAAACTACATGTGCCAAGTCTCAACTCAAAAGAAGGATGAACAATTATGCAATTTAGACTTAGAGTTTGAAACAAAAGATTAAGATATACATGCGAAAGTATAAAAGTTGAAGATATTAAGCATACCATTCCAACAAGAGGATGAAAAATGTGAATTAGTCAATGAGAAAATAATCAACAATAAACTCATTTAAGACATAAGATAGAATAATAAACCTTGCATCCACATAGGATCATCAAACACTTTGGAATCAACACAAAGTCTAAAAATAACGTATCAATTCCATCATACAAATGTCAATGAAACATCATAGGTCAAGAAGTATCACAAAGACATTTGAAATCATTAGATCGAAAGGAATAATCAACACCCATAAAAGATAATCATCAATCAAGAATAACCCCCCCATCTCCCTCAAGGTAGTCAAATAAATAACATTAGGCGCGTGGACAACCAAATCTGGCTAGGACATTTTCTTCAAGGAAATTGATTATCACTGCATCATGTTCATTTTTGGTTGGAATTGTTTCCACCCATTTAGAAAAATAGATTATGGCTGTAAGAATCCACTAATGTTGAGCACTAGAAGAAGGATGAATCTCTCCTATGAAATCTAAACCCTACTGTTGAAAATGAGCTTCATCCTTAATTGGTACTAGGGGTAACTTGGAGGGTAAATATTATTTTCCTACAAAAAATTGGCATTCTGTATAGGATCTAACTTTTGCATTTACATCTGAAAATCATTTATGCCAACAATATCATTCTCTTGGGATTTTATATGTTGTAGCTCTCCATGCACGATGTCCCCCACATATTCCTTTGTGAAACTCATCAATTTCATTTTCAGTTTTAGAATCAACAAGGCAATTTAACAAAAAACCTAAAGGACCTTTCTAGTAAAGATTCTCACTTATTATGCAATATTTTATGGTTTGTAATTTAAGTGATCTAGCTTTTGCTAGAGTCATATTAGATGGATATTGAAATGTTTTCAAGTATGAAATAATATCTTTGTACTAAGGAGAAGATGAAATTTTTTCATCTATCCTATTCTCAGGTTGTTGCTCATTAGTTTCTTCTACTTCTATTGAAGGACTTTCAGAAGTTGAAGTGATAAGATTGATTCCTAGGACTTTGCAATTATATTCATCCAACTACTTTGCTAGACCTCGACCTTTAATTAGCTTGGTAGGTTTTATTTCAAGGTCACACTCTTGTATTTTAACCAACCATTTAACTCTCCTTCCATCACTGTCAGGTTGACTCATGATATATTTAATTGTGCTACTAGGAACGTATGCAATGATTTTAGATTGAAAAATATAAGTCCTAAAAGAATTTAATGCTTTTCCCATTAAATAATCCTATTTTTCCATAATATTATATTTTAATTCTGAGTCCCTAAGGATTTTGCTGAAGAAAGAAATTGATTGTTCAAAACCTTCATCATTTTTCTGTAAAAGAACAACAACTACAATATATTTAGATGCAAAGGAGAATATAATAAATTCTTTTGAAAAATTGGGGCTTACCAGTATTGATGTTTCTCCTAGAGCTTTATTAATGTGTTGAAATGAATCTTTTTCTTTTGCTGACCATTTAACCTTGTTATCTTTTTTCAACATATATGTTAAGAGCTTAACAATCTCTACAAAGTTAGGGATGAATCTCCTCAAAAAATTTATTTTACTGAAAAATTATTGAATCTGTTTTTTGTTTATAGGTAAATGTGTATTGTCAATTTCCTCAATTCTCTTTGGATCAATTTTAATTCCTTCTTTAGAAATGATATGACCCAGTAATTTTCCCTCTTGCATTAAATAATGAGACTTTTTAGGGTTTAATTATAAGCCACATTTCGTGCATTTCTCAAAATTCTGTCTAAGATGCTTTAGATGATCTTCATCATATCATAAAATATTGTCAAATCATCCAAATAAATAACTACAAACTTATCTTTCTCACCCACAAATGCAATATCCATGGCTCTTTGGAATGTCGCCCCTGCATTCATTAAACAAAATGGAATTCTATCATACATAAAGGTGCCCCATGGTGTGGTAAATGAATTTTTCTCTCTATATTCTTTCTGCACTGTAATCTGATTATAACCAGAGAAGCCAACAATCATATAAATCCTATTCACACCTACCACTCTTTGTAGCGTGTGGTCCATTTTTGGAAGTGGATAGTTGTCCTTTAATAATGATCTGTTAAGATTCCCAAAATATACACATAATCTTATTTCCCCATTCTTTTTTCTTACTGGCACAAGATTGGCCACCCAAACATAATATCTAAGTGGTACAATTATTTTTTCATCTAACAATTTATTAAGTTCTTTTTCTATGGTAGGAAGTAAGATGGAATTAATCTGCCTAAGTTTTTGTCTAAAAGGTTTCACACCAGGTTTCAAGGGAATTTTGTGTTATATAATGTTGGTATCACATGTTTTAAGGTTTTCGTATGACTAGGATAATACTTCAATATACTCCCTGAGTAACTCAACATATTTCTATTTTTGTTCAACAAGAAAATATTTGGATAGTTTTACAAATTTAGGATTCTTTTCAGTTCCAATATTGCAATCTTCCACTAGTTCATCTAACTGTGGTTGTACATAAGTTTTTAAAGGAATGTCATTATGATAAAAAAGTCTTTATAGAGGTATTAAACCATTTGAAATTTGATTATTTTTTAGTAATAGCATTTTATGATGAACGATTTTATTTTTGAACTCTTCATGAGTCTCATTTTCCTATTGTGTCCAGATTGTATCGTTTTGATTTTCCTAGTCTATATGAGTTTCAAAAATTTCTTCTACCATTTCTAGGAATAGTTTGATTTGTGATCATCCTCAAAGACTTGCCAATGTTGGAAATTATCTGGAATGGAAATCATGCTCCTTAATTTAATTTGATATTTTAAACTTGTGACATTTGGTGGTCTAAAAGTACTGGCTACAACAACCAAGGAATCTGCTTGTTGATTATGAATTCTGGTTATTGAATGGATATTGAATGAAAGAAAAAAAAAATCAATTAGGTCCCATACATAGATTATATATGACCTCATCCTTGGATGTTTATCTTGATTGACTTGCTTGATTTGTTTAATTATTAATTCAACATCTCCATAAACCACTAAATGCTTGACTTTCAATTTTCTATGTGTTTCTAGGCCTATCACCAAAGCTTCATATTCACACACATTGTTTGTAGAATATGATACCAACTAAAATAAAAAGGGATAGTTTTATAACCTAAAGGAGATATAAATAAGATACCAACTCCAGATCCTTCCCATGAAGAGGCACCATCAAAATACATCTTCCTCATCCCTTCTTCAATATTAACATGACCTTCACAATCATCGATTTCTTTTATTTATAAACAATTTTCTAACTCATTATTTATATATAATATACAAATTACCAAATTTTGGTCAGCAAGATACACATGCTAATTATTGGAATTTTTTGGATCATTGACTATATAGGCCAATTTGGTTTCCCTATATAATCTAGTATATTACCTACCAAAAAGTGGAATTGTGGCATAATTCAGGTCTAGCTGTAAAGATACTCCTATTTTGGCTACCCAAGATCTTGAGAGAAGCATCCCATATTTTGTTGTCACGTCAGCCACAACTACATCCATTAAGATACTTTTTGTAGGGATTTGGGCTAAGTTTACTACCAAGTCTTTAATCATTCCAAGACATTTCACTTTCCTGGAGTCAAATGAATAAAGATATTGATAAGGTATTGTTATTTGTAATCCCATTTTTCCATAATTATCTTGGGCATCAAATTGTGTGATGCACCTGAGTCTAACAAGAAATTATGTAAAAGGTGATCATGTACAGTTAGTGAAATGTAAAATGGGGCTACTGAATCACCAACTTCTTCAATATGAGGTCCACACATTATTGTAGGATACTCATCCTGAATATTAATGGTACTAGCATGAATATATGAATCCAAAAAAATTATGATCTTTGAAATTTGTTTTTTATACAATAGATTTTTAACCAATTCTAATAATGGTACTAGAATTTTGATTTTTTTTAATTCATGTTCCAGATTAAAAGAACCTACTGATTTTTCCAGTTCTCTTGGTTCAATTTTTGTTACCTTGGTTGTTGGTTGACCAGACTATGTCTTTGAAGCAATAAATTATTTACTTTTGTCTTTTGTCAAATTTTTCTTTGATTGACTGGGATCAACAACTTTATTATTTTTTGGTCTAGGTCTAAGGTCATATGTATTATGCAACTCAGCCTGAATTGCATGATCTAAAAATGAAGAAGACTTGAAATACTTGAAATTATTGCAATGTAAATGTTATGTGTTTAAAGCAAATGGATTAGTTTGCAACACATAGATTAAGGGATTACTCATGCAAAATACACATAGACAACAACATAATCAATG
>ML779178.1:39471-72981 GCA_009831015.1 Picea engelmannii | reverse complement strand
GCACCTCAATCGGTCGAAAAACGAAGAAGTTAGGCCTCCTGGAAGTCCCCCCTTCAAGCTTGCTGTCTCTGCATCTACAAATCACACCCTTCTTGAATGAACCTAGCACACACGCAATAAATAGCGTGAAAACCCAGCACCGGGCACAACAGCGCCAATGATGCAAACTGTAGGACGGTACGGGTGCGCCAACCCCTAACCACCTAGAACCGGGCACATGGAGGTCATATGACCTTGCACATTTGTGAAAAGGGCTAACTACCAAACCGTTTGAAAACTGCCCGCACACCTTTCCGTATAGCCAAAGGTCATATAACACGCAATAGAACCAGGGATTATATATATAAGTGCCACACCATTCCACAGTGGTCGATTCTATACCCGTTACAACTCCCGCGTGGTGTCTTCATATGTGGTCACATGTTATATCAATATGACTGCGGGTCGGGGCTAAGCCCCGACTCGACCCCCCATCGTTTATTACATAGTTTGAATTCAAATATAATCAAACACATATACATAAAAAGGCACATCTAGTGGTCCATTGGTCGGACGGTCTTTGCGAAGGCGCTATGCTGTGGGGGAGGTCCGGGGGTCGAACCCCATGGACTCCAATAATTTTACATAACGACCCATAAACCGATAAAGGGGTGCCACGTGGCAGCCCATGATTGGGCCACATGGCACCTTACCATTAACCAACGAAATGCCATGTGTCACATTCGGATTCGACCATGCCTGCCAATCATAATATGCCACATCACTCCTACCATGTCAGCATACGGTCGTACGACCCTGCCACGTCAGCCTGTACGGACTGTACAGTCAGCATCATTTTTTTTTGCATGTTTGACTTTATGAACAGATTGAAATATCTCTCACTCCCGACATCCGTTTGAGATTAAATGAGTTGCGTTGGGTTTGCAACGACGAGACCTATGCTCTCGTCTAGTTTGAAGCAATTCCGAGCACTTTGAATTTTTGAGCAAAATTTGATCCCCTGATCATTGCATCAGAAAATTGCCTATACTGAAAAGAAGGTGTATCAACATTGTTGATATTTTCTTCATTAAAGAACTAATCAAAACTAAGTGATTTTTCATACTCTTCTTGAGTTACATGTGGGTTAACCTCATCATCATAGACTAAGTTCATTTCTTCTTCTACATTCTCATTTTCTTGATCTTCATCCCCATCTAACATATTTTCATCTTTCAAGGGAGATTGAATTTGTTGATCATTGTTCCTAGGAGGTCTTTGTTGAAACTAAGAATTAAAATTCTTTCTAAATTAGGGTTTCTAATATTAGGTTCAGGTTTAACCTTATCAATTTCCATTCTGGCTAATTTATTAGATAAGTCCTGTATCAATTTATCCATTTCCTTGATCTTTTCATCTTGGGAGTTTTTATTTGAACTAGATGGTCCTCCTTGTTCTCTAAATTTTCTTGTTTCTCTAGTCCATGTTTCATATTTAACTTTAAATTTCCTAGAGGCTATCAAGTTAGATTCAATTTCAATTGCATATTCTTGCATATTGATTAAAGTTCAAGACCTTAATTCCTCAAAAGTAAGGAAAAATCTAGATCAAAAGCTCTTGCAAAGGTGACCTTTGCAGTTGGTTCTGAAGGCTTGACATCAACTAGAATTTTACTATAAGTCTTATTGAATCTTTTAACGAAATAAAAAATGGATTCATTATTCTTTTGTTTCAAAGCTCCAAATTCAGTTAGGAAGTAAATATGATATTTTTTTCTCACCCCACTACCTAAGAAAAGAAGTCTATAGGGAATACCAAGAATCTAAGGAATTTGGAGGAATCCCTTTGAACCAGGTTCTCACCTCCCCCTCAAAGGTTTGTATAAAAAGTCTCATATATACATCCTCATGTTCAAGACCAAAATTATCAACAAATTCATCAAAAAAGGACAAATGTTCTACAACTGTGATCTCATTCTCGCTACTGAATTTAGGAAGCATTTTTAAGTAATTGTTAGGAAGATCATTAAGATTCCTAAGAAGTAAGAGAGGATCATATATAGCTGCAACCTTATTGAATAACCTTGGAGGAGGTGGTGGAGGTTGATTTACATTCCCAACCATTATTTCTTGAAGAAGCTTTTGATGATCAAAAAAATGATTATAGTAGGTCTCAAAAACTTGTTCCCCTAAGGTTTGAGTACCTGAAGGAAAGAAAAGGGAAATTGATGGTATATGTTCAAGTGGATTATAAATTGTAGACAATGGTCTGGAAATAAGTTATGGGGAAAGAAGAAAAGAAATCAATGGATAAAGAAGATCAATATAATTAAGTGTAGAAAATATAATTAAGTGTAGACAATGGTCTTCAACCTTGCTTGGAGAAAATATAGGAGATATAACAATTGAAAACTCTGAATAAAAAAGAGGCTTCTGAACAAGTAGTTATATGAGGTTGATCTTCATAAAATTTAGCAATGGTAACCCTAAGCTATGGAAAATTGACCTTTAACTTAACAAAATCAACACTTATTTCAAGTTCTATACTTTCAGGTTTTACAAGAGTAGGTTTATCTTCATTAATAAATTTAGAAATCTTAAGTTTCAAATCAAAAGTATAAACTATTAAATCAATAATAGTAAATTTAGATTCATAATCTCCAAGCTTAGAAGTACTAGTTCCTAAATCTGAATCACTATTTTTTAATTCAAAAGAACTAGTTGTTATATCATGAATTTTAATTTGAAATTCAGATGAACTAGATTTTGATTTAGAAACTATCAACTTAGATTTATAAATACTAGTCTTTGCTCCAGAAGTATTAACTTTTGATTGAGTTCCTTTAGGTTGAAAAATCTTACCTGAAGAAGAAGAGGTTGATCTATGTTGTGTACTATTGTGTACTTTTTTCTAGTATTCTTCCTTCCGAATGCCAAGTTTGAAATAGAATAATTACCAGCAAAATAAATGGGCTCTTCAAACTATAGATTCGCCAGGTGGGGGATAATTAAATATCATGCAAGTGTCTGATTCAATTCACTGTCAGAAATGAGATATGTTCAATGTCTTTCTCCCGGGGAAGAGAAGTCTTTCAAATTTGTTCCCTGGAAAAAGCACCAAAAAGATGTTCCTAAGATTGTTCTAGGCTCAAAGAACAATGTCAAGGCATCTCACAGAAATAACCCAGTATAATATTTTTCATGCCCTAGTTTTTAATCTAGGGTTTCAATAATTAATAACCAGAAATAAAAGAGGCTTCATCTCATTCATTAAGTTCTTTAAATATTGAAAATTATGGAAGTAGAATTAAGATAAACAAAACATAAACAAGAAGTAATGTATCTAATAAAGATAAATATTACTTCCTTTCTAATAGAATAAATAACAATGAATTTTCCTGTGTCACGAGATTACTTAAATATTATAAAAAAAATATCAAGGTACATGTATTGGTTTACTCACAGTAAAAAAAAAGAAAGTTTGTACCTGAATAATTGTTTTGAAACTTACTGCAGTGGAGGTTATACCAAATTGCAGTACTTTGAATTCCAAACCTAGTTGTATCATTTCTTTGAATATCCCCGGATTTAATCCTCTAGAAATTTCTATAAGGCCGTGTGACTTCCAAACCTAGTTATCTCATTACTTTTAAGGACACGACATTTTCACGCACCCTTGAATCAAGTATATAGTTGTTCAAATGCTGATTGTTAATTTTCAAGGAAATGTAGAAAATTGGGTATTCATCATAATGTGGTTTGAAATTATTAGCTTGAAACATCACATGAGGGTGTACCACTTCCTCTTGTACTCTAAAGAATTTTTCAACTTTGCTTCTCATTGAAGGGATATTAATGATCTCTGTTAGAGGTACATGCATGTTTATCTTTGCTAAGACGCCATTTATGTCAATGTTCAAGTCTATATCATTAGTCTTTGGAAAAGTGGAACTAGGGGGGACATTATTTGTAGGTGGTCGAGGAGGCCTTGGTCAAGGAAACCTAGGGTCACTGGGAGAATCTTGGGGCACATTTATTTGTATAGTGTACCTTGCAATTCTCTCTTTATAAGCTTCTCCCTTGATTACTCGTCCATTTTTTTTATGATCTCCATCCTAGCCCTCATGTATTTTTCTCTCTTTCCCTTGACAATTTCATTATCTATATTTTTTATTTTAGTAAGTCATATAAACAACAAGTTAGGGTCCTCCTTAGTGCCCCATATTTTTAGAAAGGTCTCTCAAATTGGTCCCATGTCTTGATACTTTTTTCAGGGAGACTATTGTACCACCTCCTAGCCTCATCAGAGAAAATGGATGGGAAGAGTTTTATCACCACATCTTCAGCATCATCAGACACAAGATTAAGTTGGAAAAATGCCCAAAATTTATCCAAATGTTCTTCGACAATAGTCACATCATTACCAAAAAACTTGGGAAACCACTATTCAAACTTAGGAGTAAATTGTCGAGGGTATCTTGGGATAATAGAGATATCTAAAGGATTGAAGATATTGAGCGCCCATTTCTTTTGAGCCATTTTATATAAAGGAAGGCTGAAAAAGGATTTTTCTATAGGTGAGTTGTGAGGAAACCTTCTTTTGTAGGTATTAGGAGGGGTAGTGCACCTCTGTGAGATTTGTGGAGTCGCTATATGGTCCCTCTAGGATCATCAAAGAAAGGTGAGGGAGCTACCCTTGGTGGACTTTACAGGTAAACTTGTAAGATAAGGGCTTCGGGAGAATTTTATCAAAGATGTGTCATGAGGATAATGATTCAATCATCCCTAGAAATGTCGCAAAAATGTTATCACAAGATTTGTACTTGTACGAATCTCACAACAGATCCCCAAATCTTACATAACTATGGAAGAAATTACCATTTTCACCTTAGTAGGATCTTCCCTCATTTTAGTGATGGAAGAGGTCCACCAGAAGGGAGGATAATTTGGTGACCTCAAGGGATAAAATATTAATTTTAGTAGCCAATCCTACTTCCTCCTATATTGGTCACTAATTTTTTGATCCATGTCTAGGAAATAGAAGAGGTTGAAGGTGATTTTTGTACCTTCTTGGAACAAGAACACTTTGCAACATATATATAACAATAACCAAGCTAAAGTATGCGAAATTGCCTCTTTTAGACACTAGACAATATACATTACAATGGTTGTTACACATTTGCAATAGCAAACAATTATAGTACAAAAGTAAATGATTTGTAACATCAATAATAGTTAGTGCTTAGAAATACCACAATTGACCATGAAAAGTAAGCATATAACCAATAGAATATTATCCAATTGTTAGAGGAAATTTATTAGTGATTTAAGACACCTTTAGATGGGTGTATGCAGTAAGTTAATGTAGTTTTACATGGCTATAGAAATGTTTTATAACAACAACAAGAGATATAGTGAGTTTTCTAGGGTTAGAGTTAGTAGGGTTAGTAGAATACTTGAGATATTTGAGAGAGGTTTTATCAATTAATTTCACCAAAAGAATTGTTTCTATATTAGTGCCTTTCTATGGTTGCGGAGTCTCAAATGCATCCAATATTGAAGGTTTATCTACTTGAAACCAAGAGGTAGATTCTAAACCCTAAGTTGAAAGTACATTTGGGCCTTAGGTTTTAGACTTTGAGGAGAAGGATGTCTTTGATACAAGCACTTTTGGGCCCTAGATATCGTTTCTCCCTTCTTGTAGCTTCAACTAGGTCAAAGATCAATTTTCTAGGGATAAAATCCTAAAGTGACAACACTTTAGGGATTTAGAGTTCTAACCTAGCAAGGAAAATTCACAAATTTTGGACAAATAAAAACTTGTGAGAGGAAGAATAACTTATGTTCCTCTATTAGGGTTTCAATAGACAATACTTCTTGCAACAAAATATCAATTTGACCATAAGCAACATAACAAAAAATATAATTGAAGACATTTTCTTAATAAGAGATCCATTCCAAGCATAGCACATGAGAGTGAAAGACCAATAACCCCTAAAGGGCCGAAAATTTTAGAAGTGGCTCTCACAATGGAAAGGAAAGATGATGATAAAATGAAAGTGATGGTTATGATTTTTATATGAGGATACCCTAATATATTTTTCCACATAATATGTCAGCAACAAAATAGAAGTGGGTATGACCCCTCATTTTCCCTTTACAAAGTGTAATAAATGCAAAATACACCATAATGGACAACCCATGTGATACATTGAGCCTCCTTAGGTAAGGAGGGGGCTTCCAAAGGCCATGTGGAATCAATTCAAAACAAGGTGGGAGAATGGGATGCCTCTCCTCATCGAAAGTCATGCCATGCATCACTGGTACCCCATGAAATCACCAAACCCTAGCAGTGTCAAGCTCTATAAGGTGACATCATCAACAAAATAGGGCCAATATCTAGGATCCAGGTGTTGCATCCAGGACCTGAGGAGTTTCATTTCATCTCTATATTGTATTTGAATGTCTGCTACTACAACACCCCTAACTAATCCTAGTGAAAAATAAGCTCTAGGTTACTCTTCCCAACCTATGGGCTTCCAACCCATATATATGCCATCATGACTTAATATGCTCATACTAAGCCCATATGTCCATAATTTAGGGTTCCAAGGATGCGAGAGTTGATGTATGAGGGTGGTGAGTCACTAGATGACTCACTTCTCTCCATCACACATGCAAATTCTTGCAATAAAGGAACAATGTCCTAGGTACAAGCCCATGAAATCACTCAAAGAACCATGTTAGGGATATCTAAAACAAAACAAAGTCTAAGACAAGGTTAGACAAGGTTCATAAGAAACATTAGTCCTTGAAGCATGAAAAGTAAGTTGTAACTTAATATTTAAGCCATGTAAATAATTCACCTCAGTATCCCCTTCAAGCATCATACCATCCTAGGACCCCATGTAAGTAGACACTTTTAAGTATGTGAGGGCCTTCACCCAACCCTATTAGGCGAGCCACCTAGATAGGAAATAAAATAAACCAGGTAGATGGATAAGTCCCAAGGGAAGCATGAAATAAAGAAACCCTTCGAGAGTAAGTGTGAAAGTGATATGGTTTCGGGGCTTACTTCATGGATTATGGTGTCATTTAATCCATTTCTATGAGTGCCTTTGTGGAGGGTGCACTTTCTCTTGAGTTACCATGTTTTTAGGCACTATTTTTTCCAAACCCCTTTATCATCCATATTACAAGTATGCTTATCATATTTGCAAGTCCCCTTTTTATAAGGTTTCAAGCTATAGCATTGCTATTTGGGACCGGGGCGAGCACTAAAAGGGTAGAGATCAAGTTTGGACTAGATTTTTTTGGGTCATTTAATATCATTCCTTTCTTTATTTAGTATAATTTTATTATTCTCTTAGTAGAAATTGCAATCAACCTCTAGGCTTTCAACCCCTCTTCTCATGAGATAATGGACCATGACCCATTACCAAAGTTTAGTGCACTATGTGAGGCTCTAGGATGGAAAATGTTAAGTATGGTGGGGAATGGAACATTACCCTTGTGATGGACCCCCAATAGTACCCTTTTTCCCTAGGTGGTGACAACATGGGACTATGACATAGAAGCTGACCACCAAGGTGAAACAAGGAAACTAACATAGTTTCCCAAGCCATTGATCTGTTATCCAACTTCAATCAAATATTCTCATCCACATGCCCAACAAATTAAGAACAACACTTTGCATGAAAGAAGGACTAATTTACCTCATGGTGACAATGGATTATCATCTCCCATACTCTGGGTTGCTTGGATGTGATGAGACTTGGTTGACTTGTAGTTGTAAATGTGAATGAGGGGGGTTGTTGGGATACCATCTATGGACATGTTGATCATCATCATGGTAGATATCATGTTCTCCATTGTGGGCCATGAGACATGATATCCTATTGTTACTGCTAAGCATGGCAGGGTAATGCCACCCACACAGACCATTTCCCCCTACACTTTATCGACCAAGTGTTGGACACATTGGCCGGGAATAAATAATTATCTTTCCTCGATGGGTTTAGTGGCTACAACCAAGTTCAAATTGCACCTGAGGATTAAGAGAAAACCATATTCACTTTCCTACAAGGAACATTTTCATATGGGTGTTTCCATTTGGACTTTACAGTGCTCTAACTATTTTCCAGAGGGATGTTCTTGGTATATTTTCCTATCTCATTCACAAATGCATAGAAGTATATATGGATGATTTCATGACATACGATGATAGCTTCACATCAGCTCTTTCTAACTTAGATAAAGTACTCAAGATATGTGTAGAGTCTAATGTCACTCTTAGCAATGAAAAATGCGCCATGATGTTAACAAAATGTATTTTCATAGGAAATCACATCTCCCCTGCATGTATATGGGTCACTCCATTGAATATACAGGTAATACTCAAACTCCCTCCCTTAGAAACACAAAAAGAGGTAAGAATTTTTCTAGTAAAGGTTGGATATTATAGACGCTTTATGGAAAATTTTGTGAAAAATCATGCCCTCTATTCTTATTACTTATAAAGGACATTGAATCCAATTGGATTGACAGGAGATAGAGTGCTTTTTAAGAATTAAAGAAGAAATTAAAAACAACACCTATCTTGAGGGGACCATATTGGTCCTTTCCATTTCATATATCCACATATGCATTAGACACTACCATTTACTATTGTTGATCAGAAGCCAACAAATCCCCCCTTTGTGTTGCTCGGATATAGGCGACGACAATAACAGGTGATACAGTAGCAATCATTACAGTACGAGAGTTACCACTGAGGCCATCCTTTAAAATTCTTGTAAGCTTGCTATTACGGTAGGGTACATATGCAAGACCCTTCTTTTGTTGTTTGCCTAAAGAATTAATGCAGTTTGCTAAAGCAAGTAGAGAACGATTGATATTTGCTCCATCTTTGAGATTTTGTCCAGCATTATTTGTCTCTGAAGCTCTTTCACTGCTCGCAAGATCAACCAAGGCAAGCTTCTTGCGCAAAACCTGAGATCGATATTGATTTTTTTGCTGTCTTTTGACTGTGATATCTAAAACAACATGGGAACACGAAGATGTTGCATTTGCCTCTGTTCTCTCAGTTTTGCGACGACTATTTCCCACATTTATAAGTTCAAAAATTTTGTTTTTCGAATTCACCTTAATACGTTTTAGGCCAGCAACCATTATTCCTTGATCGGGGTCTTCTCTAAGCTCTAAATGACCTGATGATTTTTCAAACTCAATGCCATGAGTCCAGGACGTGCTATATGAAGAGGTGAGCTGCAAGTGGCATCGCGAGCTGCCTAGCCCAGATCGCTGAAAGCACAAGCCACTGCAGATGAGGTGAAGAATTTGGAACCAGACCCAATCCAACATTATCGTGAGGATAGGCAATCATTGTTGCTGCCCTGTTGTTTGATTTATGTTGTTCACTGAATCTGAGGTTCAAATTGTGGAGAGCAACGTATTCCAGTGGGTGATTGGTATTGCTTAAATTATCAGCATCATTCTAGAATAAGAAGAAACTTTTCTGCTAGAAAAGAGCCAAAACTTTTTGGAAAGGCAACATCACTTGGGTATCAGGAAAATACTTCCAATCGTTGTACACGTGTTGTCAATGCCCCAGAGAAAATAGTTGATGGATGTGTATTATGCAGGCTTCATGATTTTGATAAATGGGCATTTGGGGATCGCACTGTTGTGCTCTGTGACCAATGTGAGAAGGAGTTCCACTTTCAGAGGCTACTGTTATCTTTGTTGAATGCTTTGATCCTATAACCGACACTGTGACAGGTCAAGACTTAATACCTTCAATGGTTTACAGTAAAAGCATGAAGGCTCAGGAATTTCGAGGGATTATTTTTTGTTAAAGCTATTGTAAAAGGGCATTTTTATGTTTCCATACGTGTATATGATGGCATAAAGGGAACATTTATTTTGCCTTCGATGCATATGTTATAAGTGGGTTTTGCAATCTATCCACTAGTGCTCATTTGAGGCATGTTGCCTTAAATTTGATATCGCAAGATTGTAAAAGATTGCAAATAGACATTACATGGTGATCAATTTATTGAGAATTTGTAGAATGAGGAGAAAGGAAGCTTAGTTTAAAGCTTCATGTAACATTTCGATTAATAAAAGTTCATTTTTTTGTGGTGTTGAAGTGTCCTAGATCCACCCAAAATTGAATAAGGGGATCTTAGGTACACCTTGTGCTTGTGTGATGGTGGTTTTCTTATGGGTGCTTTATGTGGTGATTTATGTCTAGTCTTGACATAATTATTGATCATTTAATACAACACACATGAAGTTAAGGAAATTCAAGCACTCAGTTAATGAAATTCAAGCACAATGGAGCACAAGTAATCAAGAAGCAACGAAGATATTAAATTAGCAATCATATCAGCAATGCACAAATCAAGCTTGTAATGGAAGGATAATTGAAYGTGACTTGGAGTCGAAAACATCATCACATTTGAAGATCAACTCAACTTTCAATCATGATTTATTGTAACTTGCAAATAGTCATTTGGTAAGTTTACTTATGTTTATAAATCAAGTGAAATTGAATTTGTCATAAGGTGCATTTTCGGCTGAGCCTAACACCCTAGAGTCCTTTTTGAGTCGAAATTGACAAGGATGATTACTTGAAACTCATATCATTGTAATACTTTGGGATGCATTTTTGGTGGTAACTGACATCCTCAACTTCTTGGCAGAAAGCAAAAAAACTTCAAGTGAGCGAGTAAGCGAGCGAGAAACAAATTCAAGTGAGCGTGAATAGCAAGCAAGAATGAAGTTCAAATTCAATTGAGCGAGTTGCAGATAATCCTTCTTCTGTCGAGTCAAAATTGTAATAAGGATCTACCAACACAAGGAGACCTTTGTTAGTGTTTTAAAATGGCTCGAAGTCTTGAATTATTAGAGTTACTGAACACTCTAATAAACAGCACTGAAGACAACACAGTGACATTGAACAAAGAAACTCTTCAATCAGTGCTAACTTGTTTGCAAGTGACGCAAGCTAAAGTTAGACTTCATCAATCTCTATCCCAGCTATTGAATGATGAGTTGATAGATCTCAAAAATCAATAGCCAGTGAAGTGTTCTGAACTAGTTTTTGTTCAACACAACCCTCTCTACAATGATAATGATGATGATGATGATGATGCTTTTGATCAACGATCAGTGAAGGAACAACACAGTGATACAACTTCAGAATCAGTTTCAGATGAAGTTGAATCTATTCATGAACCTACAGTTCAAGAGTTTTCTTTTGAGGTTAATGAAGAAAACCTTTCAATGATGCATCAACATGTAATAAACCCACTTCCACGGATTTCAAAGAAACAGGTTCAGAATACTCTTTCCAAGCCCATCATCAGAACTTGGGAAGAAATCATCTACAACAAGAATAGAACAGGATTTGGATATGACAAGGAAGTTACCTTTCATATTCCTGATTATTCCAGACCAATCAAGTTCCAAAGTGTTGGATTCCTTCAAGAAGCCTCAACTTCACCTGTTCAAGTTTAGAATCAGAATGGTAAGTGGCAACATTGTAATCGAGTTGGTCACAAGGAGAATCAATGTTTTGATCTCCATCCTTGCCAGCATTGTGGCAAGCATAACCATTCTTCAGATAGATGTTCAACACTGAAGAAACCTGCAAGATTGAAGATTCACTATGAGTGGATTTATCCTTGGAAATGGTCATCAACAACCAAGCGATTATATAAGTCTTACCATAGAATTCAATCTCAAGTAAAGATCAATCTTGTAGCACATAACATTTTTTTACCTCACATAAGTGGTCCCCTTATGGTGTAGCTTTCGAGCATGGCCCTCACGGGATGAGATAACATGTGGTTTTTTCTGCATGCCCACTTTGTGTTGTACTCAAATGGAACAAGTATGGTACTGTCTTGAGCCTAGAAAGGGGGAGTACAAAGATGTAACTCTCATGCACCTTAAGGGGGGGAGTTCAAAATTCCAGTGAAGATGGTTCATAAAACCACTTGTGGTCTCTCCTTTCAGCTGACAAAGGGGGGAATTGCTTATGGAATTGAAGATGGTTGTCAGATAGAAAGTTTCGACAACAACAAACATCAAGTATGCCAGATAGGCATGAAATTTTCCAAATGGGAAACTGCGGTCTGTAGATGACAAACTTTGACAGAATTATGGTTCAATAAGTTTAATTTGAATCATACACATGATACATTGGGATGTTGTTGGACACCTAAAAGTGTCAAGATTGGTTAGTGGTTATCTAAAAACCATCAGATACATGGTATCAATTGGTTAGTGGTCGTCCCAAACCACATATTCAGAGAGCACCTTCAGTGATACACTGATAGTAGAGTGGTGATACTACATTAGCAGAAGGCATCAGATTCTCCGAGCTAAAATACTTGGAAACATGATCAAATTGTCAAGCAATCAGGAAATGTTCAGATATTGCAGCTGTTCACTTCCATATCTCAGCTCTATTCCAGTTCATTTCAAATGAACATGTTCAGCATCCAGATTGGCGGTTTTTCAGGCAGTTCTTCATTGAGGCTCAACTCAGGAGTTTCAGTATGAAGACTTGGAATTGATACCAGTTTATGTTTTATTGCTGGTATTATTGATCGGACTTGTGATTGAGGGGGGGATTTTTAGCCTATGGCTTACCTTAACCAATCACTAAGTCTAAATTGTCACCTATATTTGTATTATTCATTTAGGATATTAGTAATATATCCTCAAGTGATGACTAATGAGTTAGTTAATATTGCCTAGCCTAGTCATCATGCATGATTTTAGGATCTAGAGAAAATCTCTCTATGAGGTGGCATCACCCATTGTACTATAAATATGTAACATTGGAGTGAATAAGGGAGTTGGCTATTATGCCTTTTCCGCCATGTTGTTGTTCTTGTCTCTAATTTATTTTGTTTAATTTCTTCAAATAGTAGTAGTAGTAATAATAATAATAATAATAATAATAAATGAACATTTATAGATGTTATATTCTTTGCAATAAATTCATGAACAATGGGGCACTTCCAGAATTTCTGTGATGGTTATGTCCGGTCCCCATTGTTCATGAGACTTGGGGGACCTCATTAGATAGATTATTTGTTCCTGCAACATTGTTCTCAGCTACAAAATTTTTTTGTGGCTGAAATACCTACTTATCACATTTATGCAACACCAGGATGATGTTGCAACACCAGAACATTGTGACTTGTTGCGACACTGGAGTGTCATAACTTGTTGCAACACCATAACACTGCAACTTGGTCAAGGTACCGACACCACCACCTTACACATGTAAACCATCAAGAACATGGGTAAGTTTCCAAGGTATGTTTTTTCCACACACAAGAATATTTCATTAAGTGACATGTCCCTTCACCATTACTCCATTTAAATTTGACATGATGTCTCCCACTTATTCCTTCCCCACATCATCCACTCACACTAATTCACCTCACATGGTAAGCATTCCACTTTTATAAAATATCACTAGTTCTAACACCCTATTTAACGTTGACCTCGACCACACCACACCTAGACATGACACCACATTTGCACTGCAATATTCCCATACCACCACCATGATGCATGGTACATTATACCAATTCATTCTATTTATGGTCATAATGCCACCACTGACCTATCACCCTTTCTTAATTTGGACAAGCTAACATCATCCCTCTGTAATTCAAAGTGTTGTATGCTCCCCATATAACCAGTCATGACCATGGGGGGTTCATCGATCCACCATTAACTTTAAATAACATTGTTAAGAATATATGATGAAGCATGGAAGTTTTTTCAAGAAGTTGGGTGTATGGTATATTTTGAAAATTTGTATGGTTTCAATGAGGGAATTGTGCTGGAATTCATGAAAAAATTGCAAGGTACCAAAACAATGGTGAAGGGGCTCAAGGTTAATGTGGATTAAGAGGTACTGGCTACAGTCACATGGATACCAACGACTAGGTAATGATGGTACTCAAGGAAGAATTCACTTCTCATTGTCAAGGATAACTTATTACAAGGAGATGAGGTGCTAGTAAAGTAGGGGATATGATTCTCCAGGATCTCCATTCCTCGTCCATGGGAAAATGTCACTTTCTTCCTAGAAAAATCTATCACATGCGATGGCTGACAGGGAACCATATTATGGTACGATATCAAGATCTTGAATCATCTTCGACACCAGAAATTGATCAACATTCCCTTATTCCTAATACACTGCAGTAGATGACACAAAGCATTAAGGAATCCAAAACCATATGGCTTGCATCTCCCACCATGGGTTGATTAAAATCATGATCGTACATGCAATGGAATGAGAATGGAATGCATGGTAATAATTTCTCGTGCAACCTATCAACATATTTCTTTGACATATGAATGAGGAAGGAATTAGGAATTAAAATGCCAGAAAGGGAAGTTGAGCCTTCAATTCCATGTGACAATGACATGGAATCCACTGGGGGTTCTCCTCCAAAATATATAGGGCATATCATGTGGAAAAGGAAGTTTCAAGGGTTACCAGATGTGGAGGTCCCCAAAAAGAAAAGAACACACTCTTCAGGAAGAACAAAGGTGGCCAATTAAGCCCAACAAATCACTTTTGTTGCAACATAATAACTAGCAGAAGGAGGAAAGGTAGAGATCGACATTTATACAACACAAGGACAAACAAGGGGAATTATTTAAGAAATCACCTCTGCTACAACACAAGAACTAGCAGAGGACGAGAATTAACAAACATGTATAAAGGGAACTTAGACCAACCAAATTTAGTTTCTACAAATCTAGAAGAGAAACTCCCTAATTCCTCTCTCGAATCACCCCATGAAGAAGTCTTTGATCCAACACCCTTACAAGCCAATTGTATAGATGGTGAGATCCAAACAGAAGAAGAACCTCTTGATTATTGTGATGCAAATTCCCAGAAATATCCTTATGTCTAGGAAGCAACCACCCAAACAATCTATGACAATGGTTTTTGGTTAAGAGCTCACCTTGCTAAGTGGAAAATCTTATATGAGTCATATAAGGGAGGAACAATGGCTTTGGCTCAATTTTGAAAATAAATATATAACCTAAGAAAGAGATGGGATAAAGAGTTGGCGGTCCATCGATCCAAATGGGGGTAGTGGAAGAAGGATACTAAGAGAGCTTCATAACTAAAATCTCATGTAAACATTCTTACAAAAGATAAAGAACAAATGAGCTCTCTTCTAGATTTTGTACTTTCTTGCAAGGCATCCTACCTGTTTTACTCAATATTCTTGAATGAAATATATCTATTATTTCAACACAATGCAATAGAAACAAGAAAACCGCATTGAGTAACATCGGTAGAGAAATTTTTGAAGGTATATTACGAAAGCAACTATGAAGGGAAGAAATTATGATGTGAATTCTATTAGCACAACCTCATCCTTGATTTCAAATCTAAGTGGAATCCCACCCATTTTATTGGAGACATACAGATGAGATCCTTCACGTCATTCTTACACAACCAAGTTCAATGGAGGATTTCCGAGTTCATTTCCAAACAGAACCAAAGTTGCAACCTATGGATATGAGGAGAATGTCACCATGAAAAAATTGTCTTCATTTCATATTATGTTTGGGTCAATAATCCTAAGTGTTCCAGCTTCATAGTTGATAGTCGACAGGAGGCAATGTATTAGTACATGGGACGAATATGGTCACTAAAGGAATATGCTATGGAGGGGTGTAGTTATGTTGACGGGCGAAATTGACCGTCCGTCAACTAGGAGAGTGGAACCGGTCCGAGGTTGTCTAATAACCTAAGTCATTTGGGATGAACCACCCTGACGGGTTTAGAGACTCTGTTATCTGATCTAAGTCCTAAGAAAATAAAAGAAAACTACTCTAAACTAACTAATCTAATTAAAAACAACTATTAAAACAAACTAAACAAATCTAACTATTCTAATCTACTATCTAATACTATGCTAACTCTAAGAAATTAAATATCTAACTACTAACATAAATAAATCTTATTCACAAAATGTACAATAATTACAATTTACAGATTTGAATGGAAACCTGAAAAAAATCATTTGTATTCTGTCCTAAGACAGCGAGAGCTATTGTTTATTTTATTTTATAATTTTATGAAAAGAAATAAAACAAAAAATAACTAAACTAAACAGCTAAAATACTAACTCTAACTACAAATATAAACTACACATATATCTAACTAAACTACTTAAATTATACTAACAAATTAACTATCAAAATAAATAACAAACTAACCTGAAGAAACGCTCCAGGTTTGTCCTATGTGTAATGATTGTCTTAGCTAATTGGAGGGAGGAAACCCGCACCGAATTATCCGGGAGCTTCTTGTAAACAAAAAGCTGCAGTGCTCTTCAAATATGATTACAGGACAAACAAGACATAGAAACTACAACAATCTTATGATTTATAAATCTTCACAGTTAGATAAACCTGTACGGGAAGATATTTACGACATGATTCAATTAACGAAGAAGAGAAATATGTGATTCATTAACTAAAACCAAGTAATTGCTGTACTTTTAAATAATGAAAGAGATCGGATATGGATAACACATTAATCAAATCATATCATCCCGCAATAGATTATTATAGCTAAAGTAGTCTATAATCAACTGTAAACTGACATGCATAAACTTGAAACAAAAGATTGATATTATGAAAGCGAAAGATGTAGAAAAACATCAACTTTCGTCTCAGTCTGTATCAGAAATCCATAGCCTGGTTCTCCCGCAAGTGAGGATGATCCTTATTTCAAAAGATAATAAGTATTTAAAGACCTTACATGGGGTAAAACATCCCTGTGGAAGTTATTAAAACTGTTTACAGAAAATCTGGGAAAATATCCCAAGTTTGACTAAACTAACAACCTAAAATAAAAACTATATCACACTAATATCTCCTAGACTGCCACAACATGCCCCATGCAATTCGAATGTACCTGAAAGAGGTAAAAAATGAACAAGTTAAGAGGATATTTTGTTGATAGAATTGATAAAAATCTAATCCTAAAGACTAGCTACAGAATCTTGCGATTCTATAGCTGGTCTAAATCCAACATAGAATCATATTAAACCAATTAAAAACTCAATTAATTAAATTCACACTATTAAACAAATATCGAATCATTCAAATCAAAATTGTTATACTAATTTAAGAGCAAACAAGACTAAGATCAATCAAACGAATAAAGAGATGCTTTTACTCTTTTCCATATGTTATCACAAATTCGGGTATACAGAATCACATTGGATAACCGACAGTAATGAAATCGATTCATAACCAATTGAAATCACAAATAGTTGCTTCAACTATCCACATGATCACTTTGAATCCAAACCAAATTAACATGATCATTTTCTCAAATTGATCGCACTATATTAAACATAACAAACGATCCATGCTATTAGCGAATCAAATCAAAACTGGTATGTAAATTATCACAAACGAAATCATAATGGAATCAATCAGTTGATAACAGGGTCTGTAGGACTTGTTCAATCATTTGTTATTTCTAATTGGGGAAAAACAAATTGATTGACATTAAACGAAATCATTTCTTGAATTCTTTTATTAACCGAATTTTCTCATACAAATTCGAAAGAGATAACATATGTCGATCTGAGTTAACCAACTCGTTTTGAAAATTAAAATCAACAGAGCGACATCAATTCTATTTTCGATACGAATCCAACTCATAAAAACAATCATGCTAACTCAAGATATGCAGCAATCCAATTAAAACAAGAGCAAATAGAACAGTTTGAGTTTGACATAGTCCTTATGAATCAACACAGTTCCATGATTTCTGATGCAGGAGCATCCCTCATGACAATCAAGCCAACGTGGAAGCGGAAGACAGCTAGAAGATGTCCAACGCAAGTTTTTGAATTTTCCCTTGAAGTTGATGCGTCAAGCATAAATGAGAACATTTAATGAAGGTGCCTTGGTAAAGTGTAATCAGACCTTGAGCGCCCCGCTCTCGTCTGAGATAGAAAGAGGCATTTATAGTAATAAATGTAAGTAGGTAGAATTTAATATTAGATTAGACAGTTTAGAAGAAAGAGGGAAAAAGGATATAGACACCCTCATTGTGCATTGTAACATAGTTCAGGAAGAGTTAGAAGAATTCAGAGCATAGGAGAGAGGCAGAGAACTGTAGAAGAACACCCATGTACAGATCTTGAATTAATAGAAGAAGTTGGTTCAGATTCATGGCTGTCGTGTTATTCTCTGTGGATGTGTGTTGAATGCTATGCTCATGAGTATTTACTTCCTGTTATGCATTTGCTATTATGTTGTGTGTGTATGATTTCATGTGTTGAGATTGAAATCTGAGAGGGAGTGAAATGAGTTACAATTGTTTCTCTATCTGAGCAAGGATTCTTGCAAGGAGTGCAGTTGAAGTCATCCGCAAGGAGTGTGTTGACAAAAGGCTCAGATAGTTAGCTCTTGTTCTCATTCACTCAAAAGTGCAGTGGCACAGTTCCGTGCAAGGAGTGCGCAGGCCAGGGATAAGTCTTAGAGTTGCGATTCTGAGTGAAGCTTTGGAAGATTGCTGCTGCCGGAGTGCGTAGATTCGAAAGATTTCAACACTCAATCAAGATTTAAGAGTTGTGCAAGGAGTGCATGCGAGAGGGGTTCAGATAAGACAAAATCCACTAAGAAATCTCAGGAGGAGTAGGCCTTCGAATTCACAGAAGGATAAGCACAGGGAAGCTTCTATTAGAAGTCAGAAGGAAGCATCACAGGTCGGCGAGCAGGTGAACGAGTTCAGTGGGGAGGAACTTCTTCATCTCGTGGATTCACCAAAGGAAGAGCGGAAGGTCAAAATCCTTTGAGGAGGTTTCGCAAAGTAACGTGGGCCGTTGGATCTCACGGAGGTACAGGGAGGTTACATCCATATCGAAGTCCGAGCTCGAAAAGTTGGGGATCCATTGGATCATCAGTTGAAATCCGGTCAGTTTTTAGATTTGTAGGAGTTGTATTGGGGGTTAACCTCTAGTGAATAGAGGCATCGGAATTCGGCATTTCATGAATTCCGGGAGAAAGGAAATTCCAATATCCAAAATCACGATCCGCGATATCCCGACAGGATCAGAACCGTCCATCGTGTGGAACACGTGTTAGGGGATCCCGAGGAGTCGGGGATCGGAGAATCGGGGTTTTCGTGAGCAAAGAAGTCTTGTAGTTTGGAATCGCGAAATGTGATATCCTGATGGAAGGGTCATGTGGGCCACGACCAGAGTGAGTGGAAGACAGGTGGCATGCCATATCGGGGATCGGGAAAAGGTAAGTCCCAAATCCTTTGGCTTTAGAATTCGCGATCCCGCGAATTCTGAAATCCTGATAGAAGTAGTCAAACCGCACGTGGGCATCGACGTATCGACATATCGGGAGTCAAGGATCAGTGAGGCAAGTGATTTTAGACATCATAAGTGCTGAAATCCCGACGGGAGGATTCCCGATAGGAACAGGAGAGTGTCGACTTTACCCATCAGGTTTTGGGATATTGTGAAGCACGAGGTGCATGACCACGAGACTCGCGAAATCGCGAGGTCCGAATTCCCAACCATTAAAAGGGGATCAGTTGAAGAGTTACTGTGGGGAAGGAATATTCCTGATAGGGAATTAGAAGAACCTTTGAGTTCTTCGGGTCATGAACGAAAGAAGGTCCTGTGAGTGGATGTGCCCTGGGAGGCGCGCTTGCGTCAAGTGGTATCAGAGATTTTAAAAGCTTATTTGCTTTCTGTAGCAGAGGAAAAGGAGAATTCACCATGCTGCCAAGGAGAAGGGGTAGACAATCACCCGATCCAGAGGAAGAAAGGGAAATGTCCAGAGAAAGAGACAGGCAAGTACAGAATCCAGACGTGTAGAGAGGAATGCGAAATCTTCGTGCCAGAATGGAGGACATGGAGATAAGAGAAAGACATAAAGATGATGCAGGAGATATCAGTGAATCTAAAAATGAAGATGATGTTGGACACTGAGAAGAAGAAATCCCAGCAGAAGATGCAGCGAGTGAACGCTTACTTAAGGCTGTTGCAAGAATGAGTACCAAGGTAAAAATGGACATTCCAGTTTATGAGGGAAATCTGGATGGGGAAGAGCTTCTAGATTGGATTAGAGCTCTAGACACTTACTTCGACTATGAATATATCGAAGAGGATAAGAAGGTTAGGCATGCCATCACGAGATTAAAAGGACATGCAACCTTGTGGTGGGATGAACTACAAGCTGACAGGCGTTGCCAAGGCAAGCAAAAGATTAAGAGCTGGGACAGGATGATTGCAAAGATGAAGGCAAAATTCATTCCCAGGGATTATCAAATTTATCTGTTCAGGAGGATGCAGAACCTGAGACAGAAGTTGATGACAGTGAAGGAATATACTGAGGAATTCTACAGGTTGAATATCAGGGTAGGTCATCACGAAAGCAATGACGAAAAAGTGGCCAGGTATATAAATGGACTGAGATATGAGATTCAGGATGAAATAAGTATGGAAACCATCTGAATGGTGGAGGATGCCTACCAAATGGCTTTGAAAGATGAGGAGAAGCTGAGTCAAAATCAGAGTCAAAGAGGCCGAGGCAGAAGTCAGCCCAGAGGCAAGACAGTTGCCCAGAAAAGAATTCAGAAGCCTAGAGACGACTGGAAGAAACCTCAGACTCGGAAAGAGAGAGGTGGGAGCTTGCAGCGAGGGAGATATGCTGATAAAAGAGAAAAACATACTGAGCAGAGAGGAGGATATGCTGATAATGATAAATTTCCTCGTACCAGAGGTAGAGGAAGAGGAAGAGGTGGAGTAATCACATGCTTCACATGTGGAAAGAATGGGCACAGGTCGTTCGAGTGTCGAGAGAAAAAGAAAGAAACTGGAGAGACTCACATCGCCGAGGCACAGAGATGAGATATTGAGGTAGAATATGCTGAAGGCTAAAGATCGCAGGTGATGCGGAAAGTCCTTTTGACACCAGAAAAGGAGATGGAGAATTCAACGTAGAGGAATAGTCTTTTTAGGACTGCTTGCAAGACCAAGGGTTGGGCATGCAAGGTTATCATGGATAGTGGAAGCACGAATAATCTCGTTTCAACTGAGATGGTGGAGAAGCTGGAATTGGAGACAATTGCTCACCCAAATCCATACAAAGTTTCATGGCTACAGAAGGGACATCAGGTAAACGTCACTAAACAGTGTTTAGTTGAATTCAAAATAGGAGGGTATAATGATAAAGTACTCTGTGATGTCATTCCTATGGATGTATGTCATCTATTGCTGGGTAGACCATGGAAATATGATAGAAATGTGATTCATGATGGGAGGATGAACACATACACCCTGGAGAAGAATGGGAGAACCCACATGTTGCATCCAATTGAGGATAAAGAGGTGAAACTGGAGGTAAGCAACACAATACTTCTCATGAGTGGGAAGGAACTTCTGACAGAAGTTAAGAAGGAGGAGGATCCACAATTCTTTGTGGTCAGAAAGCAAAGAATTGTTCTGACTAGCACAAGAATGGATGATTTTCCAGAAGAAGTTTAGGAACTGCTGGAAGAATTCGTTGATATTGTAGTGGACGAATTACCTCGTTCGTTGCCACCGATGAGGAGTGTGAGTCATCATATAGACCTCATACCAGGAGCTAGTTTTCCAAACAAAGCTGCGTACAGATTGATGCCGCAGGAGAATGAAGAGGTTAAAAGACAGGTCCAGGAGTTGTTGGACAAAGGTTTGGTTAGGGAAAGCTTGAGTCCATGTGTTGTTCCGACGATACTCAGTCTGAAGAAAGACAGAGGCTGGAGGATGTGCACTGACTCAAGAGACATTAACAAGATAACCATCAGGTACAGATTTCCATTGCCAAGGATGGATGATCTGATGGATTGCTTAAGTGGAGAAAAATGTTTTTCAAAGATAGATTTGAAGAGTGGATATCATCAGATTCGTATGAGAGAATGTGATGAATGGAAAATAACATTCAAGAAAAATGAAGGTTTGTATGAATGGCTTGTCATGCCGTTTGGCTTGACGAATACGTCGAGTACCTTTATGAGATTGATGAACGAATTCCTAAAGGATTTCATCAGGAAATTTGTCATCGTGTATTTGGATGACATATTGGTTTTCAGCAAGACAGAGGCGGAGCATCTGAAGCATTTGGCTGTTGTAATGAAGAAGCTACAGTAGGAGAAGTTGTTGATAAATATGAATAAGTCCTCATTTATGAAGACAAAGCTCATTTATCTGGGTTTTGTTATATCTGCAAATGAGCTGAGAATGGATCCAGATAAGGTAGAAGTGATAAAAAATTGGCCATCACCAAGGAACGTATTTGAGGTGAGAAGTTTTCACGGTTTGGCTAGTTTCTACCGGAAATTCATCAGTAATTTCAGTGGAATTAGCGCAACAATGATGGATACAGTGAAGAAAAGACATAAATATTTTCACTGGATGGAAGAGGCTGAGAAGAGTTTCAATTTATTGAAACGAAAGATTACGGAACAACCAATTCTGGTGTTGCTGGATTTTCAAAAGACATTCCAGGTAAAATGTGATGCAAGCGGGTTTGCCATAGGAGCGGTCTTAAGTCAGGAGGATAGACCAATTGCATATTTTAGCGAGAAGTTGAACGAGGCAAAGGAGAAGTAATCCACGTATGATAAGGAATTTTATGCCATCATACATGCATTGAAGAAATGGAGGCACTATTTGATTCCAAAGGAATTTGTTTTATATAGTGATAACCATGCATTACAGTTTGTGACTCAACARGAAAAGTTGAATTAGAGGCATGTTAAGTGGGTCGAATACATGCAGAATTTTACATTTGTAATTAAGCATATTTCAGGTACTGCTAACAAAGTTGTTGATGCTTTAAGCAGGAAGTGTTTGCTATTGCAGGAGTTCAAAGTTAGGGCGTTAGGCTTTGATGATATCAGAAACATGTATGCAGATGACCAGGATTTTAAGGAAGCATATGAAGCAGCTGAGAATCCAGTTCTCAGAGATAGAAGCCCTTGGACAGACTATATGATCCAAGACAGATTATTGTTCAGAGGAAATCAATTGTGTATTCCAAATTTCTCCATGAGGGAGAATCTGTTAAAGGAGAAACACAATGGAGGATTGGCCAGACACTTTGGTCATGACAAGACTTTTGAAAAGATGAGTGAGTCATACTTTTGGCCAGGGTTGCGAGAAGAGGTCAAGTGGCTTGTATACAGATGCAGGATCTACCAGCATTCAAAAGGAAAGAAACAAAATGTGGGATTTTATCCACCATTGCCCATACCAGATAAGCCATGGGATGAAATTAGCACGGATTTCATATTGGGATTGCCAAGGACACAAAGAGGATTTGATTCGGTCTTTATGGTAGTGGATAGATTTTCCAAGATGGAACATTTTATCCCATGTCAGAAAACCAGTGATGCGACACACATCGCGAATCTATTTTTCAAAGAAGTCGTTCGACTTCACGGCTTACCCAGGAGTATTGTTTCAGATAGAGATACAAAGTTCTTAGGACACTTTTGGAGGACATTATGGAAGAATCTGGGAACTAACTTGATGTTTAGTTCTGCTTATCATCCTCAGATGGATGGACAAACAAAAGTGGTCAACAGAAGTCTGGGAGACTTGCTGAGAAGCTTGGTGACATAGCAACATAACAGTTGGGACAATATATTTCCACAGGCAGAGTTCACATACAATGATTCAGTGAACAGGAGCACAGGCCGAAGTCCATTTCAAATTATGTATGGAGTGTAGCCGAGAGGAGTTTCTGAATTGAGGGATTCAGAACAGACTACTACTAGGAGCGCTAGTGCAGAAGAATTTGTCGAGGCAATGAAAGAACTTCACAGCCAGGTGAAGGAGCGGTTGCTAAAAACAAGCCAGGAATATAAGCGCAGAGCCGATCAACATAGAAGAAAACTTCAGTTCAAGGTTGGTGATTTGGTTCTGGCACATTTGAGGAAAGAAAGGTTCCCGAGAGGAACATACAATAAATTAAAAATGAAGAAAATTGGACCGTGCAAGGTCTTGAAGAAGATGGGAGAAAATGCTTATGAGATTGAGTTATCCAATGGGATCGGAATATCTCTGATATTCAATGTCTCGGATTTATACCCATACAGAGCTGGGGAAACAAAGATTGCAAGTGATGAACAACCCGAGGTTCATTGGCAGAAACAAATGCCATTTGCAGAAAAGCCACAGATGGAACAGATACTGAATACACGAGTAGGTAAGAAAACCAGAAGGAAAGAATATTTTGAATATTTGGTCAAGTGGAAGGGCCATCCAGTGGAAGATGCCAGCTGGTAGACTAAAGAAGAGATTCTGAAGCATGGACATACCATGCAGGAGCTCATGGATAGGAGCCCATGCAAATTTTCAAGTGAGGGAGTATGATGCAGGAGCATCCCTCACGACAAGCAAGTCAACGTGGAAGCGGAAGACAGCTAGAATATGTCCAATGCAAGTTTTGAATTTTCCCTTGAAGTTGATGCATCAAGAATAAATGAGAACATTTAATGAAGGTGCCTTGGTAAAGTGTAATCAGACCTTGAGCGCCCTGCTCTTGTCTGAGATAGATAGAGGCATTTATAGTAATAAATGTAAGTAGGTAGAATTTAATATTAGATTAGACAGTTTAGAAGAAAGAGGGAAAACGGATATAGACACCCTCATTGTGCATTGTAACATATTTCAAGAAGAGTTAGAAGAATCCAGAGCATAGGAGAGAGGCAGAGAACTATAGAAGAACACCCATGTATAGATGTTGAATTAATAGAAGAAGTTGGTTCAGATTCATGGCTGTCGTGTTATTCTCTGTGGATGTGTGTTGAATGCTATGCTCATGAGTATTTACTTCCTGTTATGCATTTTCTATTATGCTGTGTGTGTATGATTTCATGTGTTGAGATTGAAATTTGAGAGGGAGTGAAATGAGTTACAATTGTTTCTCTATCTGAGCAAGGATTCCTGCAAGGAGTGCATTTGAAGTCATCCGCAAGGAGTGCGTTGACAGAAGGCTAAGATAGTTAGCTCTTGTTCTCATTCACTCAAAAGTGTAGTGGCACAGTGTCGTGCAAGGAGTGCATAGGCTAGGGAGAAGTCTAAGAGTTGCAATTCTGAGTGACGCTTTGGAAGATTGTTGCTGTCGGAGTGCACAGAGTCGAAAGATTTCAACACTCAGTTGAGATTTAAGAGTTGCGCAAGGAGTGCGTGCGAGAGGGGTTCAGATAAGACAAAAGCTGCTAAGAAAGCTTAGGAGGCGTAGGCCTTCAAATTCACATAAGGATAAGCACATGGAAGCTTCTATTGGAAGTCAGAAGGAAGCATCACAGGTCAGTGAGCAGGTGAACAAGTTCAGTGGAGAGGCACTTCTTCATCTCGTGGATTCACCAAAGGAAAAGCAGAAGGTCAAAATCATTTGAGGAGGTTTCGCGAATTAACGTGGGCCGTTGGATCTCACGGAGGTGCAGGGAGGTTACGGCCATATCGGAGTCCGAGCTCGAAAAGTTGGGGAGCCGTTGGATCATCAGTTGAAATCCCGTCAGCCGTTAGATTTGTAGGAGTTGTATTGGGGGTTAACCTCTAGTGAATAGAGGCATTGAAATTTGACATTTTGTGAATTCTGGGAGCAAGGAAATTCCAATATCCAAAATTGTGATCCACGATATCCCGACAGGATCAGAATCGTCCATCGTGTGGAACACGTTTTAGGGGATCCCGAGGAGTCGGGGATCGAAGAATCGGGGTTTTCGTGAGCAAAGAAGTCTTGTAGTTTGGAATTGTGAAACGCGATATCCGATGGAAGGGTCATGTGGGCCATGACCAGAGTGAGTGGAAGACAGGTGGCGTGCCATATCGGGGATCGGGAAAAGGTAAGTCCCAAATCCTTTGGCTTTAGAATTCGCGATCTCGCGAATTCCGAAATCCCGATAGAAGTAGTCAAACCGCACGTGGGCATCAGAGTATCGGCATATCGGGAGTCGGGGATTAGCGAGGCAAGTGATTTTAGACATCATAAGTGCCGAAATCCCGACGAGAGGATTCCCGATAGGAACAAGAGAGTGTCGACATTTACCCATCGGGTTTTGGGATATTATGAAGCACGAGGTGCATGAACATGAGACTCGCGAAATCGTGAGGTCTGAATTCCTGACCATTAAAAGGGGATCAGTTGAAGAGTTACTGTGGGGAAGGAATATTCTCGATAGGGAATCAGAAGAACCTTTGAGTTCTTCGGGCCGTGAAAGAAAGAAGGTCATGTGAGTGGACGTGCCCTGGGAGGCGCGCCTATGTCCATTTCGGCGAAGAGATCTCTTGCACAGGCCAGATATAATCCAAATCAAAACGAAAATGTTGACAAAACAGAGTCATTTTTCCAATTTAATAGACTACATCCTAATTGTCAAGCTAATTCAATCCTATGGAATCGTTTGAAAAATCAAATCATAAAAACTAGATCAGGGTCACTGTGATCCAACCACAACAAAATTATATCAAATCAAAACATAGTAGTGCTCTAATTTTAGCATAAAAACCTCCTGTTCAGGTCAGATACAAACAAAAATCCAAGCGAAAGAAAAAACCATTGATTTTGTTAACTCAAACCAACAGACAAACGAATCAAAACCAGTGAAAATCAACCAATTGCTAAACTGGGCACGACCAAATTGTGTAACTAAATCATAACTTCATTTAATTTTAGCAAAATGAAAATGATGTACAGGATCCACAAAACTATGACAGAGTCATTTCGAATGATGGACAGAGCTAATTGAAAACCAAACTCAATTCATTATATTAATCCTAGCAATTGATATAACAGAATTGATATCGAAATTCATACCTGGATGATGAGAAGACAACTTGGTCATGACAGTTTGGAATTTATGAAGGCTGTAGCCGATTTAACATTCCTAAATATGATGGAACAAGTGGTTTTCTTCTTCTTATCATTTGCTTGAAGCTTGTCCCTTTGGCTTGTAAACACTGCAACCTGGTTTTCCAATGATTTGATTTTCGACTGTAATAAGGGAACATCGGTATAGTAGCGTTCCAACCACACATTACATTGGTCACATGATGACTGTCCGAGCTTCGAAAATGCAGGTGAGGGTTTGGTTAAATCACCAAGGGTTTCACTAGGAAGCTTGATCCCTGGGTAACTAGGATTATTCTTTAAGCACGGGGGAAAATTAGAAACAAAGTCATAGGGTGGCTCGGAGCACAGAGCTTGGGAGTAAGGGTACTCACTAGCTAGGAAGCGTTCGATGTCAGAGTCAGAGTCTTCAATGAGGACTATAGGATTTTGATCAACACTAGGTTTAGGTTTAATCCTAGCAAGTCTCGATATAAGTCGAGCATTCTTTTTACCTTTGTCGTCGACAGTAGGGTTACCTTTAACCTTTTTACTCACAGGATTTTTTATAGCCTCAACCTTGTCTGATATAACGTCGGGTAGGTTGATATTAGGGTCGACCGAGGGTTTGGGAGAGGGAAATAGGACATGGAAAGGCACGGGTGGCCCGACCTTAGTTTCACTAACCACATGCTTGTCAATTTGGACAGGCTCTGTATTAGAAAAACCATTTCGAGAGATAAAATATTGCCAACTATCACCGTGGAGGTTTAAGTGGTGAACAATGATGAGTCTGATCAGGCCGTGGTGGAACAACCTACTATTGACCTTCTCTCATTTAAACCTCTTAGCCATTTTATAAAGACTACACTGGAAATAAAATGGCATGTTCAATGGATAACCCATAAAATTCATTAACAGTCGAAGGTGATAAAGAAAAACCAGTCCATACCGACCCTCACAGGTCATGAATTGTTTAACCACCATCAAAAGATCATGCCACCTTGGTTTAAGCATGGAAATGGGCATACCTCTGTCACAGGATGTGACCTTCCGCGAGAGGAACAATAATGGCCATGGCACCTCCTCAAATTTAGAGTTTTTAAACCATCGTTGGACCGTGGCTACTAATCTTGTGGCAGAGCTGATGAACTCTTCACTGATTTCAAGCTGAATGTCACCTATCTTGGCCCTACACCCATCAAAAGTCAGGGCGAACTACTGTGCAACAAATAGATTAAAACCCTCAAACCTCTGTACAAACGTGAGCCAACCATTATCTTGCAAATATTTATGGGCGTTATCGAACAGTAGCAGGGCTTGACTACCGTTCGAATCAATTCGCACCACCAGTGCCATAGAGCCGAGCAGACGGTAAGCGATGTGAACAAGCCAGGGTTTGAACACGGCATACACAAGAGCAGAACGCTCACAGGCTTACCTGATGCTAGCAGAGGTGAAACAGGGATAGAGGTAAGCATTAATGACATCGTGCGAAGGTGGTGGATCTATTTTCTGTCCATGCAGAATAGTCATTACCATGGTACAACCGCCGGTGCTTTCAACTATTCAATTCACAATGCATATGTGTTACAAATATGCCACTTCAATCAATCAAAGTCTTTGGTAAGTGGATAAATCATTCACGCAATCAAAAGTTATGCCATAGTTTTAAAAACCAAACACACAAATCGAAACCAATACCAAGGGTTTGACTATGCGACACGCGGTGTATATAACGATTCATACCAAGAATTTAACCAATGTTCCAATGCATTTTTATGTATACCAATGTGCCAAGAAGATCAATCAAAGAACATGTGAATCCAATCACCAATGTATCACAAACTCAGTGACTCATGAAACAAAATCAAAGAATTTCAAATGAGTACAGATCAAAGGTCTTTGCCAATTGTATAATGATAAGTAAAATGGAAACACAATGGGCATATTGACAAGAATGATAACAACAATTTAATAATGATTTTAATGTGACTTCAAAAGACCAAGTTTTTACGCTTACATTCGTGAAAACAAAAACGAAGGTAAGTGTGCAAATAACGCAAAAATAAAAGTGTCGTTTTATTTGAGAATTGCGACGAAAAATTAAGGTTTGCAAAACACTGGTGTAGGCAGCTTATAAGACAATGGAAAAATGTGAATTGGCTGCCAACAATGGAGACACACTGGTAGAAGCAGTTATCTTTGCCAAAAGAACAAATTCAGATTAAGATAGCAAAGATAATTCCAACTCAAGAATAACAACCAGAAAATCGTATAAACATCATCACTAACCAACTATACCAGTAGTGTTTTAAAAGATGAAAACAGATAACAGTCTTAAGACCAACGAGTCACGATGTTAAAGATAAAATCTCCAATAATGTTGACAGAGCCACTGCTGCCAGCAGGCATCCATAGCCTCGAAAAGGTTGCCATTTAACCCACTCTGACATCTGTATCCTGCCAAGAAGTTGTAGATCAAAATAAAGGACATTTTAAGGTCAAGAGGTTTGTTATTTGCAAATTTTCATAAACCCGACATTGCTTCACTGTCAACAGGCCTGTTCAGTACCCCGACAAAGTTGTCTTGGCATCATGCATGCATTTACCCGCTGCCAGCGGACCTGTTCAACATCCCGACGGGTATACAAGCACTTCCCATAGCTCTTTTATGTTTATTTTGTTTTGTTTTTCTTCAAATATATATAGTTGAGCGGGGTGACGCTGAAAATCATGATATTTTAACATATTTTTTCAGACCTCATCAGAAGTTTTTAGAACTATCATTCATTAAGATCCAGAGATGATTTATTTACAAAACCAACTTCCTAAGGCAGGGAGACATCTTTTGAGTCATTCCCTTAAAGAATAGGGACAGCGTAAAAAGATAATAGATGATCATGACAAGATTTACTCATAGATCGAAATCAATCAACTTCTTTCAAACAACAGACTTTTTGCCAATCACAGATATAAATTTCAGAAATATACAATTGATGTTTATAAAATTTTCTTAGCAGTTATTTCAGCGAAGGAATTTTCTGTTTTCTGTGTCTGAAAATCTTAGTATACAGGTATGTGTATTTTTCAAAAACACAAACTGATAAACTCAAAGGAAAAATAAAAAACAAAAGCAAAAGAACAAGAAAACAAAAGAAAAATATGTACATAATATACAAGGGTCGTTATCAAGCAAAGTATCTTTTCAGGGCTTGGCCATTCACCGGATAGGTGTCAGGATGCCCCTCAAGATTCTGCAATCGGAAAGATTCCGGACCCAATTTTTCAGCAATTAAAAACGATCCAAGCCACAAGTTTTGAAATTTTTTGTGCTCTCCCTTTCCCTCATGCGGTTTGTCCCATTTCAAGACGAGATCACCTAGTTAAAACTTCCTATCAGAAGCAGAATTATAATTGAACCAGCTTTTAACCAATAGTTGATGATGATGTAACGTACGTTTAGCTTGGGCTCTTACCTCTTCTAGCTTCATCAAAGCGTTAATTCGGTTTTTCAAAGGGGGACAATCTTCTTCTTGAATTTTCTGTGATAACTGAAGTGAAGGAAGAAGAATGTGAGGTGGCAGAATTGCTTCTCTACCATAAACGAGAAAAAAGGTGGAGTTACCTACAACATATTTTGGTGTTACCCTATCAGCCCACAGTGCGTTTAACAGTGCATTGTGCCAATTCTTGTGAGTTTCAACCACTGTTCTCTTGATGATTTTAATCAAGTTCTTGTTTGTTGATTTTTCCAATTCGTTGCCCTGCGGGTAATAGCTAGCAGAATACTTCAATTTAATTCCTTTTCCCAAAGCGAACTCACTCATCTCAAGAGATGAAAAGTAAGAAGCGTTATCGAATACCAAACAGTCAGGGATACCAAAACGAGTGATAATATTCGAATTTAGAAAGGCAATTACAT
This sequence comes from Picea engelmannii, assembly GCA_009831015.1. NCBI lineage: Eukaryota > Viridiplantae > Streptophyta > Pinopsida > Pinales > Pinaceae > Picea > Picea engelmannii. The sequence continues at coordinate 42,150 of ML779178.1, read as the reverse complement.
GACTGGTGTTAACGGTTCTTAACACATCAGCTTCAGACCATCAGGTAAAGTAATCGTGGATGTCACAATAAACTTTTGCTGTTGTGAGGACCGGGGGTTGATCGGACCTATGATATCAAGGCCCCGCTGCTGAAAAGGAGAATCTACTGAAACGGGTTGCAAAGGAAAGGTTGGTTTTTGTAATCGCCCTGATTCTTTCTGACAAATGGTACATTTACGACACAAGGCATGGGCGTCTCTAAAAAGAGTGGGCTAGTAATAACCGGCTCTGAAAACCTTATGGGAAGTGGCGTCACCACTAAAATGACCACCGACTTCTCCTGCATGAAACTCTAGCAAGAATTTTTCTGCTTCGTCTTTCTCAAGACAACGCATCAGTACACCGTCAAAACTTTGACAAAACAGGATACCATTAACCAGATGAAAGGAGGCAGACTTTAATCTCAACGCTCTTCTTTTAGTGGGGTTCAAGTGACGGGGGGTTGACCCATGTTCAAGACAAAATCTTATATCGTCATACCACAGACTGACAGAGTTTTGTGCACAACAGATTACATTTTGGTCGTGTTTTCCTAGGCTTGACGTATCATTTTCTTCTTGTTGTCCTACTGCTGAATCAACACCTGACTTGCATAACCCTTGGCCTCTCACTATCTGAGCTGGGGTGATTTCTAAGTCATACTCCTGCAAGGAGGTGACCCAGTTAGCCCTCTTTTCTCCTAGTTCCTTCTGCACTAACAGGTTCCTGACGGCTGGGTAAGGGACAATAACTTTCCTTCTTGACTTCAAAAGATAGAATCGAAAATGATTGACTGATTTGAAAACAGTGTAGGCTTGCCGATCCACCACTGGGTAATTAAGTTCAGCACATTTGAAAGCAAATCTCATAAAGGCAATGGTTACTTCATTGTTCTTGGCATTCTTTTGGGTTAAGATGACGGCATAGAAACGGTTAGAAGTAAAAGTGTAGAGTGTAAAGTCTTGAGAAAAGTTGGGGCTCATGAGAGACGGAGCGTCTATTATGGCCTTCTTTATCGCATTAAAAGCTTTATTTTATAGGGGTCCCCAGTGATATTGGGTTTCTTTCTTAATTAGGGCCTGCAAGGGTCTGACCATTTCAGAGAAGCTGGGGACAAATATTCTCAAAAAGTTAATCTGGCCTAAGAAAGACTGCATAGATTTTTTGGATGTAGGAGGGGGGAGTTTCACGATGAATTGAGTCCTATCAGGGTCGATAATCATCCCTTCGCTTGACACAATAAATCCTAAGATTTTACCCTGTTCTACTGCAAAGATGGATTTTTTAGGATTCAAGGATATTCTGTATTTACGACATCGCTGTAGAACGGCTCGTAAGTGAGCTAGATGATCGGTTTTGTTTTTAGAAAAAATGGCAACATCATCTAAGTAAACTACGACGGACTGATTGATTAGGCCTCAGAAAGCAATGTTCGTTGCTCTCTCGAAAGTGGCACCAACATTAATCAATCCAAAGGGCATTTTTCGATAAGCATAAGTGCCCCACGAGGCACGGAAGGTAGTGTTCGCACCAAATTCGTCACCTGGTGAGAAAATCGAGGGTGCTTACATGCCCTGTTGGGTCTTGCAGAGCATGACAGCTGTGGAGGAAAGGTTTAGAGGAAAAAAAACAAACTACAAGAAATAATTAAACAAAAACAAACTAAAACTGTGAACATATGGATAAAAAAAACAATAAACATAAAAAAGACACCAATATCACCAATGGTTTTGAGATGGTCTATTGATGAAATCAGAGCACGATGAAGGAAGGGAATTGTGGTTCCTTATTCCCCCAAAGGAAGGCTCTTGAGGCCCTCACAAACTTGCTTTCCTTACAATGCGAAGAAATGAAACTGATAGTGAAAGAACTCCTGTCACATCCACTCAATGGAGAGGTGAATGGCCCTATGAGATGTTGCCAATGTGTTGTCGTCAAAGAATGATCCCTTGACAATCTTAGTAGCATAACAATACCTGGAATTCCTTGCGAAAACAATGTTCCTTCATGGATTTATATAGAAGATCACCGGGCGATTATGTAACCTCTTCACAGTGTGAAAAGGGGCTCTTTAGGACTTCATTAGGTCATTAACCCGCCTACCCTGCGTATTCAGCTCAGATTTGGGAGTCAAATCATATTGGGAGCTGGTCCGTAAGTGGTTGAGAGGCCGGCCAATTCAATAAATGCGTCGTTTTAGTAGGTGCGCGGGTTTTGTCGTTGACAACCGCACGTCGTGCACGAATGCGCGCAGAGTACATTCTTGTCCTATGCATGTGCACGCGCACCAAACTACTATGAAGCGCCCTTCAATTTTTGGTTACTTTGTATAGTTTTTGACCCTTCTGGAATGATGTGAAATTAATTCAGTGCCATGAATGACTTCATTGCTATTTTGATGATGCGGAGTTCTTGTCGCCATGTGCGGACGCAATTTCAGTGATAACAAATGCCCCCTGATGGATGAGGTTAGGAGCATACGTATAGCCGAAATCCATCAATGTTTCTTCTACTGAAAATGTTGTTGTAAGGGAAAGCAATAGTGGGACCATTCGGAGCGATCCGTTGGAGAAAAAAGGAACCGGTATCTCGACCTTCTGAGAGATGTGCAGAAAAAATATACAACTGTGTACAAACGAGGCGGGCATGCCCCATGCTCA